>AWUE01018169.1:0-64100 GCA_001974825.2 Corchorus olitorius
CTTTTTCCTCAATTTTTTTCCACAATACTCTAAAAAAATATATAATTGAACGCCAAAAAGATTGACGTGATTTTCACACTTCTAATATTGTTTTTCCATTTCTTTTCCGAATTAATTTCTAATTAAATCGGAAAAAAGATTCAGATGCTCGTAAAAACAAATCCTTAAATCCAATGTGGCTGAGATTAGGTTCGTTGAATATTGATATTTCGAGAAGTCTTTGCGCCAAAAATCATACAAATTTGAGCTGGGGCTCCGGAACGTGTTTTTAGCCAAAAACCGTGATGGTTAGTACACGATTTCGGCTAAAATTTTGCAAAATCAGACCCGAAAAGTTTTTTCTCAATTTTTTGCCACAATACTCAGAAAAAAAATATAATTCAACGACAAAAAGATTGACGTGATTTTAACACTTCTAATATTTTTTTCCATTTCTTTTCCGAATTAATTTCTAATTAAATAGGAAAAAAGATTCAGATGCTTGTAAAAACAAATCCTTATATCCAATGTGGCTGAGATTAGGTTCGATGAATATTGATATTTCGAGAAGTCTTTGCGCCAAAAATCATGAAAATTTGAGCCGGGGCTCCGGAACGTGTTTTTAGCCAAAAATCGTGATGGTTAGTACACGATTTCGGCTAAAATTTTGCAAAAACTGACCCCAAAATTTTTTTCTCAATTTTTTGCCACAATACTCAGAAAAAATATATAATTCAACGAAAAAAACGTGAAGGATTTTTTACGCTTCTAATATCGTTTTTCATGTTTTTCCGAATTTATTTCAAATTAAATCGAAACAAGATTCAGATGCTCGTAAAAACAAATCCTTAAATACAATGAGGCTGTGATTTGGTTCGATGAATATAGATATTTCAAGAATTCTTTTAGCCAAACATATGCAAAACAAAGTCGGGGTCCCGAAACGCGTTTTAGCCAAAAACCGTGATGGTTAGTACACGATTTTCTGCTAAAAACTGTCCCGATAAATTTTTTCTCAATTTTTTGCCACAGTACTCTGAAAAAATATATAATTCAACGCCAAAAATATTGACAAGATTTTCACGCTTCTAATATTGTTTATCCATTTATTTTTTCCAAATTAATTTCTAATTAAATCGAAACAAGATTTAGATGCTCGTAAAACAAATCCTTATATCCAATGTGGCTGAGATTTGATCCGATGAATATTCATATTTCGAGAAGTCTTTGCGCCAAAAATCATGCAAATTTGAGCTTGGGCTCTAGAACGTGTTTTTAGCCAAAAATCGTGATCGTTAGTACACGATTTCGGCTAAAATTTTGCAAAATCAGACCCGAAAAGTTTTTTCTCCATTTTTTGACACAGTACTCTTAAAAAATATATAATTGAACTCCAAAAATATTGACGTGATTTTCCCACTTCTAATATTGTTTTTCCATTTCTTTTTCGAATTAATTTCTAATTAAATCGGGAAAAAATTCAGATGCTCGTAAAGACAAATCCTTAAATCCAATGTGGCTGAGATTAGGTTCGATGAATATTGATATTTCGAGAAGTCTTTGCGCAAAAAATCATGAAAATTTGAGCTGGGCCTCCTGAACGTGTTTTTAGCCAAAAATAGTGATCGTTAGTACACGATTTCGGCTAAAATTTTGCAAAAACTGACCCCAAATTTTTTTTTTCAAATTTTTTTCCACAATACTTAGAAAAAAAATATAATTCAACGAAAAAAAATTAAAGGGTTTTTTACGCTTCTAATATCGTTTTTTATGTTTTTCCGAATTTATTTCAAATTAAATCGAAACAAGATTCAGATGCTCGTAAAAACATATCCTTAAATCCAATGTGGCTGAGATTAGGTTCGATGAATATTGATACTTCGAGAAGTATTTGTGCCGAAAATCATGAAAATTTGAGTTGGGGCTCCGGAACGTGTTTTTAGCCAAACGATTTCGGCTAAAATTTTGCAAAAACTGACCCCAAAATTTTTTTTCTTAAGTTTTTGCCACAATACATAGAAAAAATATATAATTCTGAATGGTTTTTTTCGCTTCTAATATCGTTTTTCATGTTTTTCTGAATTTATTTTAAATTAAATCGAAACAAGATTCATATGCTCGTAAAAACAAATTCTTAAATATAATGTGGCTGTGATTTGGTTCGATGAATATAGATATTTCAAGAATTCTTTTAGCCAAACATATGCAAAACTAAGTCGGGGCCCCGAAACGCCTTTTAGCCAAAAACCGTGATGGTTAGTACACGATTTTCTGCTAAAAATTTACCCGATAAAAATTTTTCTCAATTTTTCGCCACAGTAATCTGAAAAAATATATAATTCAATGCCAAAAATATTGACAAGATTTTCACGCTTCTAATATTGTTTATCCATTTATTTTTCCGAATTAATTTCTAATTAAATCGAAACAAGATTCAGATGCTCGTAAAAACAAATCCTTATATCCAATGTGCCTGAGATTTGGTTCGATGAATATTGATATTTCGAGAAGTCTTTGCGTCAAAAATCATGCAAATTTGAGTTGGGGCTCTGGAACGTGTTTTAGCCAAAAATCGTGATGGTTAGTACACGATTTCGGCTAAAATTTTGCAAAATCAGACCCGAAAAGTTTTTTCTCCATTTTTTGACACAGTACTTTTAAAATATATATAATTGAACTCCAAAAATATTGACGTGATTTTCCCACTTCTAATATTGTTTTTCCATTTCTTTTTCGAATTAATTTCTAATTAAATCGGAAAAGAAATTCAGATGCTCGTAAAAACAAATCCTTAAATCCAATGTGGCTGAGATTAGGTTCGATGAATATTGATATTTCGAGAAGTCTTTGCGCCAATAATCATGAAAATTTGAGATGGGGCTTTGTAACGTGTTTTTAGCCAAAAACCGTGATGGTTAGTACACGATTTCGGTTAAAAATTGCCCGAAAACTTTTTCCTTAATTTTTTTCCACAATACTCTGAAAAAATATATAATTGAACACCAAAAAGATTGACGTGATTTTCACACTTCTAATATTGTTTTTCCATTTCTTTTCCGAATTAGTTTCTAATTAAATCAGAAAAAAGATTCTGATGCTCGTAAAAAAAAATCCTTACATCCAATGTGGCTGAGATTAGGTTCGATGAATATTGATAATTCGAAAAGTCTTTGTGCTAAAAATCATGTAAATTTGTGTCGGGGCTTCAGAACGCGTTTTTAGCCAAAAATCGTGATGGTTAGTACATGATGTCGGCTAAAATTTTGCAAAAACTGACCACAAGATTTTTTTCTCAATTTTTTGCCACAATACTCAGAAAAACTATATAATTCAACGAAAAAAAAGTGAAGGGTTTTTTCTGCTTCTAATATCGTTTTTCATGTTTTTCCGAATTTATTTCTAATTAAATCGAAACAAGATTCAGATGCTCGTAAAAACAAATTCTTAAATACAATGTGGTTGTGATTTAGTTCGATGAATATAGATATTTCAAGAATTCTTTTTACCAAACATATGCAAAACTAAGTCGAGGCCCCGAAACGCGTTTTAGCCAAATTCGTGATGGTTAGTACACGATTTTCTGCTAAAAATTGATCCGAAAATTTTTTTCTTAATTGTTTGCCACAGTACTATGAAAAATATATAATTCAACGCCAAAAATATGGACAAGATTTTCACGCTTCTAATATTATTTATCCATTTATTTTTCCGTATTAATTTCTAATTAAATCGAAAATTTTCGGCTAAAATTTTGCAAGAACTGACCCAAAAGTTTTTTTCTCAATTTTTGCCACAATACTCAGAAAAAATGTTTAATTCAACGAAAAAAAAAAGTGAAGGGTTTTTTTACGCTTCTAATATCATTTTTCATGCTTCTCTGAATTTATTTCTAATTAAATCGAAACAAGATTCAGATGCTCGTGAAAACAAATCCTTATATCCAATGTGGCTGAGATTTGATTCGATGAATATTGATATTTCGAGAAGTCTTTGCGCCAAAAATCAAGCAAATTTGAGCTGGGGCTCCGGAACGTGTTTTTAGCCAAAAATCGTGATGGTTAGTATACGATTTTGGCTAAAATTTTGCAAAAACTGATCCGAAAATTTTTTCTCAATTTTTTGCCACAGTACTCTGAGAAAATATATAATTGAACGACAAAAGCATTGACTTGATTTTCACACTTCTAATATTGTTTTTCCATTTCTCTTCCGAATTAATTTCTGATTAAATCAGGAAAAAGATTCAAATGCTCGTAAAAAAAATCCTTATATCCAATGTGGCTGAGATTAGGTTCGATGAATATTGATATTTCGAGAAGTCTTTGCGCCAAAAATCATGAAAATTTGTGTCGGGGCTTCGGAACGCATTTTTAGCCAAAAATCGTGATGGTTAATACATGATTTCGGCTAAAATTTTGCAAAAATTGACCCCCAAAGTTTTTTTTCTCGATTTTTTGCCACAATACTCAGAAAAAATATATAATTCAACGACAAAAAAAGTGATGGGTTTTTTACGCTTCTAATATCGTTTTTAATGTTTTTCTGAATTTATTTCTAATTAAATTGAAACAAGATTTAGATGCTCGTAAAAACAAATCCTTAAATACAATGTGGCTGTGATTTGGTTCGATGAATATAGATAATTTCGAGGAGTCTTTACACCAAAAATCATGCAAAATTGAGTTGGGGCTCCGGAATGCGTTTTTAGCAAAAAAAATCGTGATGGTTAGTTAGTACACGATTTCGGCTAAAATTTTCAAGGATTCTTTTTGCCAAAAATATGCAAAACTGAGTCGGAGCCCCGAAATGCGTTTTTAACCAAAAACCGTGATGGTTAGTACACGATTTCGGTTAAAAATTGCCCGAAAACTATTTCCTCAATTTTTTTCACAATACTCTGAAAAAAATATATATAATTGAACACCAAAAAGACTGACGTGATTTTCACACTTCTAATATTGTTTTTCCATTTCTTTTCCGAATTAATTTCTAATTAAATCAGAAAAAAGATTCAGATGCTCGTAAAACAAATCCTTATATCCAATGTGGCTGAGATTAGGTTCGATGAATATTGCTATTTCGAGAAGTCTTTGCGCCAAAAATCATGAAAATTTGTGTCGGGGCTTCGGAACGCATTTTTAGCCAAAAATCGAGATGGTTAGTACATGATTTCGGCTAAAATTTTGCAAAAACTGACCCAAGATTTTTTTTCTCAATTTTTTGCCACAATACTCAGAAAAACTATATAATTCAACGAAAAAATAGTGAAGGGTTTTTTATGCTTCTAATATCGTTTTTCATGTTTTTCCGAATTTATTTCTAATTAAATCGAAACAAGATTCAGATGCTCGTAAAAACAAATCCTTAAATACAATGTGGCTGTGATTTGGTTCGATGAATATAGATATTTCAAGAATTCTTTTTACCAAACATATGCAAAACTAAGTCGGGGCCCCGAAACGCGTTTTAGCCAAATTCGTGATGGTTAGTACACGATTTTCTGCTAAAAATTGACCAGATAAATTTTTTCTTAATTTTTTGCCACAGTACTTTGAAAAAATATATAATTCAATGCCAAAAATATTGACAAGATTTTCACGCTTCTAATATTGTTTATCCATTTATTTTTCCGTATTAATTTCTAATTAAATCGAAACAAAATTCAGATGCTCGTAAAAACAAATTCTTACATCTAATGTGGCTGAGATTTGGTTCGATGAATATTGATATTTTGAAAAGTCTTTGCGCCAAAAATCATGCAAATTTAAGCCGGGGCTCCGGAACGTGTTTTTAGCCAAAAATCGTGATGGTTAGTACACGATTTCGGCTAAAATTTTGCAAAAACTGACCCGAAAGTTTTTTTCTCAATTTTTGCCACAATACTAAGAAAAAATGTATAATTAAACGAAAAAAAAGTGAAGCGTTTTTTTACGCTTCTAATATCGTTTTTCATGCTTCTTTGAATTTATTTCTAATTAAATCGAAACAAGATTCAGATGCTCGTGAAAACAAATCCTTATATCCAATGTGGCTGAGATTTGGTTCGATGAATATTGATATTTCAAGAAGTCTTTGCGCCAAACATCATGCAAATCTGAGCTGGGGCTCCGAAACGCGTTTTAGCCAAAAATCGTGATGGTTAGGAAACGAATTTCTGCTTAAAAATTGACCCGATAAATTTTTTCTCAATTTTTTGCCACAGTACTATGAGAAAATATATAATTCAATGCCAAAAATATTGACAAGATTTTCACGCTTCTAATATTGTTTATCCATTTATTTTTCCAAATTAATTTCTAATTAAATCAAAACAAGATTTAGATGCTCGTAAAAACAAATCCTTATATCCAATATGGATGAGATTTGGTTCGATGAATATTCATATTTCGAGAAGTCTTTGCGCCAAAAATAATGCAAATTTGAGTTGCGGATCCGGAACGTGTTTTTAGCCAAAAATCGTGATGGTTAGTACATGACTTCGGCTAAAATTTTGCAAAAACTGTCCCGAAATTTTTTTTCTCATTTTTTTTGCCACAGTACTCTGAAAAAATATATATTTGAACGCCAAAAAGATTGACGTGATTTGCACACTTCTAATATTGTTTTTCCATTTCTTTTCCGAAATAATTTCTAATTCAATCGGAAAAAAGCTTCAGATGCTCGTAAAAACAAATCCTTATATTCAATGTGGCTGAGATTAGGTTCGATAAATATTGATATTTCGAGAAGTCTTTGCGCCAAAAATCATGAAAATTTGTGTCGGGGCTTCGGAACGCGTTTTTAGCCAAAATTTGTGATGGTTAGTACACGATTCCGACTAAAATTTTGCAAAAACTTACCCAAAGATTTTTTTCTCAATTTTTTGCCATAATACTCAGAAAAACTAAATAATTCAACGAAAAAAAGTGAAGGGTTTTTATGCTTCTAATATCGTTTTCCATGTTTTTCCGAATTTATTTCTAATTAAATCGAAACAAGATTCAGATGCTCGTAAAAACAAATCCTTAAATACAATGTGGCTGTGATTTGGTTCGATGAATATAAATATTTCAAGAATTCTTTTTACCAAACATATGCAAAACTAAGTCGAGGCCCCGAAACGCGTTTTAGCCAAATTCGTGATGGTTAGTACACGATTTTCTGCTAAAAATTGACCTGATAAATTTTTTCTTAATTGTTTGCCACAGTACTCTGAAAAAATATATAATTCAACGCCAAAAATATGGACAAGATTTTCACGCTTCTTATATTGTTTATCCATTTATTTTTCGTATTAATTTCTAATTAAATCGAAACAAAATTCAGATTCTCGTAAAAACAAATCCTTACATCTAATGTGGCTGAGATTTGGTTCGATGAATATTGATATTTTGAGACGTCTTTGCGCCAAAAATCATGCAAATTTAAGCTGGGGCTCCGGAACGTATTTTTAATCAAAAATCGTGATGGTTAGTACACGATTTCGGCTAAAATTTTGCAAAAACTGACCCGAAAGTTTTTTTTCTAAATTTTTGCCACAATACTCAGAAAACATGTATAATTCAACAAAAAAAAAGTGAAGGGTTTTTTACGCTTCTAATATCGTTTTTCATGCTTCTCTGAATTTATTTCTAATTAAATCGAAACAAGATTCAGATGCTCGTGAAAACAAATCCTTATATCCAATGTGGCTGAGATTCGGTTCGATGAATATTGATATTTCGAGAAGTCTTTGCGCCAAAAATCAAGCAAATTTGAGCTGGGGCTCCGGAAAGTGTTTTTAGCCAAAAATCGTGATGGTTATTATACGATTTTGGCTAAAATTTTGCAAAAACTGATCCGAAAATTTTTTTCTCAATTTTTTGCCAGAATACTGTGAAAAAATATATAATTGAACGCCAAAAGGATTGACGTGATTTTGACACTTCTAATATTGTTTTTCCATTTATTTTCCGAATTAATTTCTAATTAAATCGGAAAAAAGATTCAGATGCTCGTAAAATCAAATCCTTATATCCAATGTGGCTGAGATTAGGTTCGATGAATATCGATATTTCGAGAAGTCTTTGCGCCAAAATTCATGAAAATTTGAGCCGGGGTTTCGAAACGTGTTTTTAGCCAAAAATCGTGATGCTTAGTTTACGATTTCGGCTAAAATTTTTTTTCTCAATTTTTTGTCACAATACTGAGAACAAATATTTAATTCAACCAAGAAAAAAAGTGAAGGGTTTTTACGCTTCTAATATCGTTTTTCATGTTTTTCCGAATTTATTTCTAATTAAATCGAAACAAGATTCAGATTCTCGTAAAAACAAATCCATGAATACAATGTGGCCCCAAAACGCGTTTTTAGCAAAAAATCGTGATGGTTATTACACAATTTCGGTTAAAAATTGACCCGAAAACTTTTTCCTCAATTTTTTTCCACAATACTCTGAAAAAATATATAATTGAACACCAAAAAGACTGACGTGATTTTCACACTTCTAATATTGTTTTTCCATTTCTTTTCCGAATTAATTTCTAATTAAATTAGAAAAAAGATTCAGATGCTCATAAAAAAAATCCTTATATCCAATGTGGCTGATATTAGGTTCGATGAATATTGATATTTCGAGAAGTCTTTGCGCAAAAAATCATGAAAATTTGTGCCGGGGCTTCGGAACGCGTTTTTAGCCCAAAATCGTGATGGTTAATACACGATTTCGGCTAAAATTTTGCAAAAATCATGCAAAATTTAGCTGGGGCTCCGGAATGCGTTTTTAGCAAAAAATCATGATGTTTAGTTAGTACACGATTTCGGCAAAAATTTTCAAGGATTCTTTTTGCCAAAAATATGCAAAACTGAGTCGGAGCCCCGAAACGCGTTTTTAGCCAAAAAAACGTGTACACGATTTTGGTTAAAATTTGACCCGAAAACTTTTTCCTCAATTTTTTCCCACAATACTCTGAAGAAAATATATAATTGAACACCAAAAAGATTGACGTGATTTTCACACTTCTAATATTGTTTTTCCATTTCTTTTCAGAATTAATTTCTAATTAAATCAGAAAAAAGATTCAGATGCTTGTAAAAAAAATCCTTATATCCAATGTGGCTGAGATTAGATTCGATGAATATAGATATTTCGAGAAATCTTTGCGCCAAAAATCATGAAAATTTGTGTCGGGGCTTCGGAACGCGTTTTTAGCCAAAAATCGTGACGGTTAGTACACGATTTCGGCTAAAATTTTGTAAAAACTGACCCCAAAATTTTTTTTCTCAATTTTTTACCACAATACTCAGAAAAACTATATAATTCAACAAAAAAAAGTGAAGGGTTTTTATGCTTCTAATATCATTTTTCATGTTTTTTAGAATTTATTTCTAATTAAATCGAAACAAGATTTAGATGCTCGTAAAAACAAATCCTTAAATACAATGTGGCTGTGATTTGGTTCGATGAATATAGATATTTCAAGAATTCTTTTTGCCAAACATATGCAAAACTAAGTCGGGGCCCCGAAACACGTTTTAGCCAAATTCGTGATGGTTAGTACACGATTTTCTGCTAAAAATTGACCCGATAAATTTTTTCTTAATTGTTTACCACAGTACTATGAAAAAATATATAATTCAACGCCAAAAATATGGACAAGATTTTCACGCTTCTAATATTGTTTATCCATTTATTTTTCCTATTAATTTCTAATTAAATCGAAACAAAATTTTCAGATGCTCGTAAAAACAAATCCTTACATCTAATGTGGCTGAGATTTGGTTCGATGAATATTGAAATTTTGAGAAGTCTTTGCGCCAAAAATCGTGATGTAACGTACACAATTTCGGCTAAAATTTTGCAAAAACTGACCCGAATGTTTTTTTCTCAATTTTTTGCCACAATACTCAGAAAAAATGTATAATTCAATGACAAAAAAAGTGAAGGGTTTTTTACGCTTCTAATATCGTTTTTCATGCTTCTCTGAATTTATTTTTAATTAAATCGAAACAGGATTCAGATGCTCGTGAAAACAAATCCTTATATCCAATGTGGCTAAGATTTGATTCGATGAATATTGATATTTCGAGAAGTCTTTGCGCCAAAAATCAAGCAAATTTGAGCTGGGGCTCCGAAACGTGTTTTTAGCCAAAAATCGTGATGGTTAGTACACGATTTTGGCTAAAATTTTGCAAAAACTGACCAAAATTTTTTCTCAATTTTTTGCCACAGTACTCTGAAATATATAATTTAAAAGGATTGAAGTGATTTTCACACTTCTAATATTGTTTTTCCATTTCTTTTCCGAATTAATTTCTAATTAAATCGGAAAAAAGATTCAAATGCTCGTAAAAACAAATCCTTATATCCAATGTGGCTGAGATTAGGTTCGTCGAATATTGATATTTCAAGAAGTCTTTGCGTCAAAAATCATGAAAATTTGAGCCGGGGTTTCGAAACGTGTTTTTAGCCAAAAATAGTGATGCTTAGTTTACGATTTCGGCTAAAATTTTTTTTCTCAATTTTTTGCCACAACACTCAGAAAAAAATATATAATTCAACCAAGAAAAAAAAGTGAAGGGTTTTTACGCTTCTAATATCGTTTTTCATTTTTTTTCGAATTTATTTCTAATTTAATCGAAACAAGATTCAGATGCTCGTAAAAACAAATCCTTGAATACAATGTGGCCCCAAAACGCGTTTTTAGCCAAAAACCGTGATGGTTAAGTATATGATTTTCGGCTAAAAATTGACCCGAAAACTTTTTTCCCTTAATTTTTACCCACAATACTCAAAAAATATATATTATTCTTCGTTAAAAAGATTGAAGGGTTTTTCACGTTTCTAATATCGTTTTTTCTAATTTTTTATGAATTAATTTCTAAATAAATCGAAACAAGATTCAGATGCTCCTAAAAACAAATCCTTAAATCCAATATGGATGAGATTTGGTTATATGAATACAAATATTTCAAGGATTCTTGGCGCCAAGAATCATGCAAAACTGAGAATGGGCCTAGAACGTATTTTTAGCAAAGAACCGTGATGCTACACGATTTCAGTAAAATTTTGCAAAAACTTTTTACCCCAAAGAGTTTTCCTCAATTTTTGGCCATGATACTCATAAAAGAATATATAATTCAACGCCAAAAAGATTGAAAGGATTTTCACGATTCGTTGCTCCCGTTGTGATGCACCCATTTTTCAATGTGATGCTCCCATTAAATTCTGACCATTGGATGTAACATCTATTTTTCTGACCGTCAGATAGTAAAAGGTTGCTAAACCGGTTTTTAAAAACTTTGGAATGAATTCGTATGAGGTAGTCCTCGTGATAGATTTTTACACCTTTTTTTATTCCAACCATTGATATCAACTACATTTTTTTTTTCTCTAACTTTTTTACATTGTATTTTTTATCCATTTCTTTTCTTCTTTGTTTTCTACTTTAAGCCCTAGAAAAGAAATAGATAAAAAAATACAACATAAAAAAGTTAGAGAAAAAAATAATAAATCAATTAAAAAAATGTAGTTGATATCAACAGTTGGAATAAAAAAGGTGTAAAAATCTATCACGAGGACTACCTCATACGAATTCATCCCAAAGTTTTCTAACACCGGTTTAGCAGGTTAAACCTTTTACTATCCAACGATCAGGAAAATAAATGTTATATCCAATGGTCAGAATTTAATGAGTGCATCACAGCAGGAGCACCGGAGACTCCATTTTTTATTTATCAAAAAGAAAAAAAAATGCCAAGAATAAGACCATTTTACGGAATATCTTTTTACACACTGATAATGTAAATTTTAGACTCCTCAAACGAACAAAGAATTGAAATATATCCATTTTTTTCAAAATTAATTTCTTAGTAATAATTGAAATAAAAATGAACAAAATCATGAGTGTCGCTTTTTTCCCATATTCTTTTCTGATCATTTCAATTGTTCAACAACTAAAAGATATATAAAACGATAATTAGGTACTAAAAACAAATTACGCATGATAGTACAATACAGAAAGATAGAGATGGACTTCCTACTCTTGTGGTGGTACAAGAAATTTTGCTTGTCTTCGAAACTCTCAACGAACATATATGATATGATGACGCAATAGTAGCGCGCATACAAATTGGAGTCAAAATAACCCCTATGCCTTATGGGTTTAAGCTTCATCTTCTGTTCCGGCTCTCCTCCCTATCCTTCTCCTTTTTCTTGTAAAGCTTTTCAAGGACTCGCTTTGCCTCACATTGTGGGAAGTTTTCCAGATCATAATAATGTGGTGCTATATCAACCAACCTGAATTCATCAAAATGAATGTATGTATTAGCATCAATTAATGAAACAAAAACTTGGAAAATCATTTCAGTTTTTTTTTATTCTATTTTGTCATAGCTCGTTCCCGGAACACAGGCCATGAAGAAGAACAATAACATCACCACAAGAGTGGGAGCTAGAGGTAAAGCAAGATTAACCATTCACCACGAATGTCTGTCGCAGTATAACTTGTGTATTCATTA
Organism: Corchorus olitorius; assembly: GCA_001974825.2. Taxonomy (NCBI): domain Eukaryota; kingdom Viridiplantae; phylum Streptophyta; class Magnoliopsida; order Malvales; family Malvaceae; genus Corchorus; species Corchorus olitorius. The sequence continues at coordinate 12,458 of AWUE01018169.1, forward strand.
CAGAATTGTATGTATGCATTAGTATCAATTATCCATTAATCTAATAAATCAAAAACTTGGAGAACCATTTCAAATTTCTAGATTCCACAAATTTGAAACACAGTTCTTTCTAGGAACACAGGCCACCAAGAAAAAACAATAAAATCACTGTAAGAGTGAGAGCTTAAGGAAAAGCAAAAAGACTAACCATTCACCACGAATGTCTGTCACAGTACGAATAAAATTCCGACTGGTGAGGACGTACTCATTGTAGATGACCCACTCTGGCTTGTGATCTAAGCAATTTGATGGATGTAAATGCACCACCTGCGAAGCGAAGAGTAGAACAAAACTTGTTACATTCTACACATGCATCTTCAAAACTGGGAATGGCTTTGCCAAACAATAAAGCAAGTCAAAAAAAAAAGGGGGAAAGAAAAGTTATAATTGCACTGACTTGGTTGTCTTTTACAGTCAAGTAATGCCCCGTGCGCTCCAGATGAGCTACTTGCATGAAATATCCAGCGAGCATAGCCTTTCTAATGTTGACATAGTAGTCACGACTGTTGAAATCAGTGCTGCACAGCCTGAGGTTAAACCTTGCCATAATGCGCACCAGCTGTTGTCTAACATTATCCGCTGCCTTCATTACTCTATGGTTGATAAAATTCTCATAGCACCAAGACGGATCCTCATCTGCAGTTTGTTCACATATTGTAAAAACTCTTAAGACCAATTGCTACTAGGAATTAAATTTGGCCCATCTTTAAAGAAACAGATTGAGAACTTACTGTTTTGCTTGTAAGCATGATACACATTCAAAAGCGTAAGATGATCTCCGTCAATATGCCCAAACCTAGCTTTGGCTTCATCTGCAGCTTTTTGTGCCTCCCTAGGCCGTACAAAGCAATTGGGTACTAAAGAAAGAATTTAGTTATCACAGAAGAGGTCCACGGTAGGTCAGCAGGCATACAGGCGAGACGAAGACAAGTGCAACTATCTGCTTCATAAAAGAATACTGAGAAACTGATACTATCTGCATCAGCACTTACTTAGAAAGCCTATGGTGCATGCCAACCGGGGGCATGAAACCTAGACAAGACAGTTGCTGATGACAACCTAAGACACATTACAGCTTTAACCGTACAATGCATTAATGCAATTAAACATCTAATGTTATGCACAAGACTCTGTGCGTTCAGGTAAGGACACAACCAGGAAAGATGGAGCCCAATAACAACTACTCCCTAAGACCTGACTCATAAACATTAGAAAGATGAGCATGCTATGAATATATAAAAGATAAATAAACATACCTGAAAGCATGGCAGCAATTGAAAGAATCTCATTTGAACAGTTGAATTCACAACTAACTATGAGCATCTTCGACATTTGAGGATCCAAGGGGAATTCACTCATCTTCTCCCCCAAATCTGTTAAATTCCCTTCATCATCCAATGCTCCCAAGTAATTCAACACTTCCAATGCCCGCATCAATGTCTCCGGAGCAGGCGGGTCCATAAAATCAAAATGCACCAGATCATCTATTCCCAGTTTCTTCAAGGTGAGAACTGTATTTGCCAGGTTTGATCTTAATATTTCAGGATATGTCTGTGGCTGCAGATCATTACTAAAACTCTTCTCCGTGTACAACCTGAAACATTTTCCAGGTTGAGTTCTTCCAGCACGACCAGATCTTTGGTGTGCACTTGCCTTCGATATTGGAGATACCAGTAAGGACTCAACACGTACTCGTGGATTGTAAACTTTTTGTTTAGCAAATCCTGGGTCAATAACATAAACAATGCCATCTATGGTCAATGAAGTTTCAGCAATGTTTGTTGACACCACAATCTTCCTTCCAGGAGGACCATCCTCCTTCAAAGGAGGTGGAGCAGGTTCAAATATCTTCTGCTGCATTGCTGGTGGAAGGGTTGAATACAAAGGCACTACTTTAACAGGTCCCACTTGATCCCCTAAGTTCCCAACTTCTTTCGTTATTTTGCGACATGCATCTTCTATTTCTTCCTCTCCAGTCAAGAAAACAAGTATGTCACCCGGAGGTTCACAAGTGTGTATCTGAACAACAGTCCGAATTGCAGCCTCCAAGTAATCCCTTTCAGGTTCCTGGGTGTAGAATATCTCTACAGGGTGAAGCCTACCAGGAACCTTCATAAGAGGGGCGCCATAAAAGTAACCCTGGAACTTTTCTGCCTCTAGTGTTGCACTCATAACAACTAGCTTAAGGTCAGGTCGGTTCTTCAATACTTCTTTAAGAAGCCCAAATAGCACATCTGTAGCCAAAGTTCTTTCATGGGCCTCATCAAGAATAATAACTTTATATCTTTCTAAAAGAGGATCAGTCATTGCTTCCCTTAAAAGCATACCATCGGTTAAATACCTGCCAAATGACACAAACCAAGAACAATAAAGAAGAAGCTTAATAACTCCAATTCATATCCATGGTCAACACTACAATACCAGAATAGGAGAACAAGAAAGAAAAGCTTACTTTAAAACAGTTCTTGCACTGCTGCAATCTTCAAACCTAATACTATAACCGACCTCCTCTCCAATAGCTACATCCATCTCTTCAGCAACACGCCGTGAAACAGACATCGCAGCCACTCTTCGAGGCTGGGTACATGCAATCATCATCTTCCTACGTTTATCCGGAGTTTCTATATCAACAGCATCTAATACAAACTGAGGTATCTGTACAAAATAGAAAACCTACATAAGTATCTGCTAATTCCTCCCTAAATCAAACAAATCGAATTAAATTTAAATATAAAAAAGAACAGGTGAAAGAAAAGTACTAACCTGAGTGGTTTTACCGCTACCAGTTTCACCGACTAAGATAATGGTTTGATTGGCTCTCAGGACTTGCAAAAACTCTTCCTTCTGTTGCCAAACAGGGAGGGTCTTCCTCTTCTCCAAAATATCGTAATACCTTTGAGAATAAGGCCTTCCATTCCACTTGTTGATCGAGCTGTTGACGTTCATCGCCGCAAGTACTCCGCCGTTGGTTTTCGCGACCTTAGCCGTTGTCTCGTCCACCACATCGAACAAGCTCACCTTCCTCTTCCTCTCTGTACCCATCCAAAACCCTAAACCGCAAATTCGATGGAGGCGGTAGAGGAAAATCCCTCCTCTTATTAAGAAATCGATTTAAAATAGAAAGACAGGAGAAAACCCTAGAGGGGAAATCAGGGTTATGAAAAAGGAGGAGACTAGGGTAATTGGGTCGGGTTATTATTATTAAAAATGTAAAAAAGAAAATAAAATATATAAATAATATTTTAGTGTAGTAGTAGTTCACAAATCGAAACGAAAGACTGAGAGACAGAGAGAAGAATTTTCCAGATTTACTGATTGGTCCCTACATATATTGGCTTATTTACTTGGGGGACCAATGCATTGTTTATTTAACCGACACGACTTCCTCAGCCAGACCTCAACTTTTGGCGGTCCAAATAACCTTTTTTTTTAATACTCCTTTTCAAGGCCTCTGGAGTCTGGACTTTAGAGCCCAAATAGTTGGATACTTGGATCTCTCTACAAATAGACTTTTGAATCCATTTCTTTGTTTCCGGCCGAAAAAGAAGTCCATTCATTTGTGGACCTCTATCTCATCTGTGTGACTTTTGGGTTTTTTTTTTTTGGCCCTAAATTCTGGTTTAGCATTCATTGACCTGGGTTTTTAATTTTTATTAATAACTAAATATATCTGTTTTAAAGGTTTATAATTAATTATGTTAAATCGGATTGATCAACCATAAAATTGGAGCTATTTGTAGTTAACTTTTAATTTTTTGGCCAAAAAAAGGTTAAATTTTAATTTTAAGAGACATTTTAAACCTATATATATTTAGGTCCTTTCAATTGATATCCTAGATCATTAAATCTATAGAAGAAGCTCTTTTACCATTTGTTTTCACTATAGTATTACACCAGACTCAAATCCAATATTTTATTAAAGGAGCATTGAGATTCTTTCACTCAACCCAACAAGTACTGTCTATTTTATTTTAAATGGATGGAAATTTTAATTCCATTCTATGGGAATAGGCCAATTTAAGAGAAAGACAACTCATAAGAAAAAGCGGGAGTCAAAGTCAGAAATAAAAATAAAAGTTGTAACTGACATTATATACATACATTAATTAATTTGTTATGGCTTATAGACAAGTCCCTATATATGAATTCAAATATAGTATTATATAGTACTCATAAAAAAATGTGAAATCATTTTTGGTGTTCCTTGTTCAAATAGAAATCTTTCGTTTTCATTTTCTGATCATTCCAACATAGCTCACATCACTATTCTTAATTTATTTTTGTTTTTGTTTCGTGGTTTAAAACCCACGCAAAACATTAACACATCATGCTATTCATAATACAATTGAATAAATTTTTCAAATGAGGAACGGGATTTCTTGATTTTATGGGAATCAAACATGACGGCTGTCTTTTAGTTTTTGAAGAGGGCGACATCCGATTTTATTAACATTTAGCTTTGATCTTGCACGTACGTGCGGTGAGAATTCCTGTGAGCGACGTGTATACATATTTTGGCTTATTTAACCCTTCTAGCTAAGTATGTCGAGTTGAGTCCACGAGGATAAAAAAACATCAATCGCCCATCTAGTCTCTGCTAATTGAACTGTTCAAGGGATTGGGCTACTTATCTAAACCCGTAAGCCCGTTTGATATTTGGGAGGGTTTGAACAAAAATTTGAAATTCATTGGACTGATTTGGACAACTTGTTAAGGCCCAATTTTCAAAATGGGATGGACTTAGTTTTCGCCATAAAAACCCGACCTAACCTGAAAAACGGGCCTATAATTTTATCCAAGCAGCCCATATTTTTAAAAATATGTCCAAACCTCGTATAAATCTCTCCCATATTTAAATTTTTTAAATAAATTTTTTATAATTTTTTTTAAAGACATATTTTTAAACTGACACTTTGTTATACAATCAAAGGCAAAAGGGGTATTAAACATTAATTTATTTTTTTGATGTCGCATGTGCTAAAGACTTATGGTAAAGGTATTCGAAACTTCAACTCAATCAGAGAATTCAGAATTTAGATCATTGTGGCAGATCCAAATCAAGACGTTGATAAGGAAAATTGTGTTCAATTTATTGTAATTTATAATATTATCAGTGTAATTTCATTTTTAAGGATGAAAATTATTATTTTTAAACATTAATTTATTTTTGTAATTGCTATATATAGTGTTTGATGCCTTTATAGGGCCGGTATACTATTTAAGAACGTAATTTTTTTGATATGTGTTCTTCAAAAGAAAAAACAGTAGTAATGTGTGTGTACATAACTCCATAATGAAGTCGATATTTCAAATGATTTATTTGCTGAGTGTTGTTTACCGAGTTAGCTATAGGAATAAGCTTTTTTTTTTATAAATGGTAAAATAGAAGTATCGAGTATTGACATCCAATGTGTTATGTGTAATAAGGTAGTATAATATAGTACATTGATATATATCTAGTAGCTAGTCTCTGTATCTATACTATACAAAATGGGAAAAAAGAAAGTCTCTACTACAGATTAGATACAAAAGAGAGCAATTCTATATATAGTACTGTAAATGTTACAATTTGAATTACGGCTCATACATATATTCTATTTATAACTTGAAGATCCACGACGAGATGGACTGATGTCAAAATCGACAATAATTGGTTTCATTTAACCCCTGACCATGACGAATAACCATTAGTATTGCAACCTCTCGTTAATTAGAGAAGCGAATCTCACTGTTAGAAAAACAATTAATTAATTGAATATTAATCACTATAACGTTAATTAATTTGCCTTAACTATTCCTTCGTTGCCAGCCAAGATTAGGTACTTGTCTCTTCTCGTAAGCTTGGTGCACTCGAAACCCAGAGCCCTACCAATCTCACCCTGAACTTGATTAGCCACGTCAAACTTCGATCTTTCACTATCATCATGGTGATCATCACGATCACGATCATGATCACGACCACGACAGGTGTACAACCCAGACACACCATCAAGTATTTGGACAGTGTAGATTGGCCTGGGGTTCATGAGAAAGAAAAGTGGATCCAGACATTTTAAGCCTCCAGCTGTCGTGCCATAGAACATGTTGACGTGGCACTCCATCGCAACAGGGACTATATCGTCACTCATCTCAGCAAACAAAGGACTGAACCTTAGCAGATAGGGTTCCCTACACGTGGTACCTTCGGGGCACACAACTAGGTCCCCTTGACTTAAAAGCTTTTCCATCATTTTACCATCTTGATCACGATCCCTTGTTAATCGGACGGTTCTGATTGGAGCTAACAGCTCCGAAACCCTGCTTAAGCTGTAAGTAACAGCGGTGAGATCTTTCTGCAACGCAAAAGAAAGGTAAAGTGGGTCTAGCAAAGTCCTATGGTTGCAAACGTAAAGCCGGCCAATGGGTTTTTGTTTCTTTGGAAGCGATTGGGCTGTAATTTCTGGGGTTGATGAAGAAAGGACGAGGTGCAATCCGCTGTAGCATAATATAGGGATGGAGATCTTGAAAGGAAGCGTCAGGGCAACAATGGCGCGGACGATGGACAAGGTGAAGCCGAAGGGGACCCACATGAACATGGTCAAGGTAGCTAACGGAGTTGGCTTGAAAGCCAATCTTCCATCATGAAATATGATGGGTTTCGGGTATGCCTCGTTTGGAAGCTGCTGCCAGCTTTTTTTGTCTGATTTCCTCACCAGGTAAATTTCCTGTTGCACCACAACAAATAAAATAAGCAATAAATTTACCAACTGTCAAGTGTGTCAAGTGTCAAACCATTTATTAAAAGCTTGACAGAGAATTCTAAATTGGTTTCTTCATTATATTAAAAAGTGCTACTGCTCACCCACTTGCTATTAGAAGCAGGGAAATATTAAAACTGTGGTTTATTTTTTCTGTTATAAAGTACTTATGATTTGTATTATTTAAGAATAGTATTTACACTTTTTTATCTTAAATTTACATGTCTCTAAATAACTAAAAAGTATATTTTTGTATCTAAACATCTAAATATCCGTTATATTTGTACCAAGTGCTATTCTTGAGTACAAATCATGAATACTTATAGCCTCTCATTTATGTTTTTACTTAATTTATTGAAAGAAATATACTACTATAGTTGTAGTTCCAATCATTAGCTAACTATTCAAATATATGAGAGAATTAATGAAGAAAATATACTGAAAAAAAATAACATGACATAATATAATTAGTACCTTGCAATGAGAAAACAAATGATAGTCCAAAGATTTCTTAAGGCCGAAGATGCCAATAATATCAGAACCCAAAGTTTCGCTTGATCCGATTATCTCTTCCAAAGCAGTCTTACTTGTCTTCGTCTCTTCCATAACTCCCAAAAAGTAGCCACCAAAAACCTTGAGCTCTCTTCCAACAACAGAATCGATTTCAAGGTAATCCTTCAAGAAACTCTCGATCATCACTCGAGGAATGTTACTAACAGCCACTTTTTTCCCTCCTTTTTTCAGCATCTCGAATGTTTCCAACCCAACATCTTCTAAGAAGAATTTTGGCAGAACAGCACTTCCAACTCTGAAACTCTTTTGTTTTATACCAAAGAAGCAAACTAGGACCATTATCTTCAACCCCATCTCTTCACTAACTAAGTAAATAAATGGGTATAAAGCAAAGAGCACAAAAGCCCTTAACAGCCCTCCAGCTTCAAAGGCAACAAGCATGAAGTAAGGAAACAATGAAGAGGATTTCAACAAAGCCTCTTCTACATTGAAGACCACAGTTTGGTCTGAAGACTGCAAGTTTGATGTTCTATGAACAAAAGATGGATACTTGTGAAATTTACCCTCGTTTGCATGAATAATATTGCTAACATTTCTGTGGAGAGATTTGGGATTCTTAGACTGCCCAAAGACAACTCTATAGAATAAGAAGAAAAGGGTTTTGAAAAACTTGAAAGACAATTGAGCCATATTTCAGTCCCAGAATTTTGAAAGTAATAAGCCGTGTATATTTTGAAGTAAGAAGGCAGAACCCAGAGCCTAGTTTTATATATTAGGGATAGGAAAAAGCCCTTAAAGTTGCTCTTTATTACAAATTTGGTGTAACTGTTTGTTTTGTCTAAGCCATAGGCTACAGTAAGCGGGATTGGCTCGCTAGTTGCTAGGTAGTTAGATCCATGTGGTTTCCTATTTTGGCCCACTGACGTAAAATAACACGGTTAGATTCATGAAAAGTCCAAGTTGCAAACTTTGAATATTGTGGATTAAGGGGCCGAGGGTCCTCTCGAAATTGAATTATGTGCCTAAGAGCAAAAAGGCGTTGATAAGGTAAGCAAAAGCAAAACTGACTATATCAGCAATTTTTTTTTTTCTGTTTTACACATTGATCGATTACTCAGTCGAACCTGCTCAATAACTGGACAAGTCAACAACAACAACATGTGGGCTGTGGCAATATGTCTAAGTTCTTCATTTAATTTTTTTAGCTATACTTGAAACTTTCATATAGAGTAATCGTTAAGCTATAATGTATGATGATTGCTAACTAATTACCAGTAATCAATTAATTAGATGCCGGATATTTATTCTTAAGATTCTTTTTTTCTTCTTTGTATAAATTTGACCCTAATTAATGTTTACATATATATATTAGACTTTTTCTTCAGTTTTAATTTGAATAAAGTTTATGTAATAATTATAGTATATATACACACTAAAGCGTATTGTATATACAAAAATAATCTCATAGTATTATTATGAGTTTTAATAATTACAAAAAATTGACATGAAATGTTGACGTGATCTTGACTTCGTTTTGACTCGGTCACTCCGGTATCAGTTCGTTATTCGTATATACTCCATATATATTCATATTTCATAATGAGAATTGAGCGATCTTGTGGCAAATCACCATTCGCCTAGCTAGACTTGAGATTGACGAAACAATAGTACTGTCTATGTTTTTGTCATCATAAAAAAAAAGCCGTACTAGATTAGTTACTGGATTATTGTCATTTTCGAGATTAATTAAAGAATCTATACTTCTATAGTCCTATATATAACTCGGTCGATATATATGCACCACAAACCGAAACCCAAAAACTGAAACGTATCGATCTCTAACTTCTTACTTGATTTTTTGTGAGTTGATTAATTTGTTGCACTTAAAATGTTACTCATGATAATTAAGCACACACATTTCCATATTAATTATATATTAATTCTGATATATAGCGAAGAATAAGGACATGTTTAATTTGAGTTTGATAATGCTGAGATATATATATATATGCAGATGGACACTTTCCTCATCAATTATATATCATCATTTTGTGGGGCTGATGAAAGTTGGAAGTAGAAGCCATTGTTTAATGGATTCTAGCAAGTTGTGTTGCAGAGATATGCTGGGTACTTGGGTCCCAAAAAATTAAACACTAGATGCAGAAACCTACTTTGTTGCCAAAAAAAATAAAAGATACAGAAACCTACAGTTTTCTCTTCCATTCTTTTTCCTTTTTCTGGTTACACAAATTATATACTAACAATTTACAATGGAAAAGTTGATAATTTCTATAATCTATAAGCTACCAAACGAATTGTAATCCCCAATTTTGTTGGCGACAAAGTAGAAAACGGAATTCATTAATTTATTGACTTCTTAATTTATTTTGTTAGATTAAATTAGTTTCTTGTAAACAACTTTCTTTGACAATCAAATCAAACAATAAATTATCCCCCACCATTTTTGGGGGACATGCATATGCATGTGACGGATCGTACATTGGTGAACGCTTGAGTTAATTAAGATTTTTGCATAATAAACATATAAAAGCTAGCTCTATGGTTACTTAAATGGAGTATTTTCGCAAAAGTTAACCTTTTTTTTTGTACACCGACATCTTTCTAGTATGTATATACTCCATTATAAGAGGACAATATTGAATGGAATTAACAAAACCTTTGGTTGATGGCAGAGACAATATGCTGTATATGTGGAAAGTAATTTTATGCTATCAACATACATATACAAATTATCAGCAGGACACGACAAGAATATGATTTTAATATTGAATGCTCTGTCGTACCAATGGGGATTTCTTGGTGTGTAAAATTAATGATTCCAGTTAGGATAACGCGCGCGGCCGGCCTATATTTTTTTTTTATTATCATTAAAGTTAAGTTATAACTTATTTTGCAGTACTCTGGGAAAAACTATGTAGTGATCGAATTATTTTGCAGGACTCTGGGAAAAACTTTGATTGACATTATATTATTTGAGTACTCGATCGTATCAAAAGAGAAAAAAAAAAGGAACCTAAGGCTATTTATAGATGACATTCATGAATTAAATAATAAGGTTATTAAAAATAAAGACGGTGTAAATTTCTCCAAATAGTAAGGTCTCAATTTAAATAAACTCTCACAAGCCATAATATCTTTAACATTTATTAGTATTAAGATTGAGTAGATTTAAGTCAATGTTTTACAGCACCTTTTTGCGTCTGCAATTTTGTGCTTCTAGGCGGTTCCGGTTCCTAAGAGAAAATGACGGATAAAAATGAATTAAAAAGGACAAAAGCTTGATATATAAAGTCAATCTGATGATGGAAACTCTCAAGTTTGGCGAAAGGCGAAAGCAAGAAACGATCAGTTAAATTAAAATTGAAAGTCAAAAGCGAGTGCAGCAGCCGAGCCGACCACGCTTGCTTCCAGTTCCATATATATGTAACTGAGCCTTGCCAGTTGCCTGGGAAACTAAGGAATAATTGATCGGGAAAGAAAGGGTCAGAGTCTATTTATGGACCCCATATATTTATAAAGTTTTTCCTTGCTCCATGCTGCTGCCTTTAATGTACATTTACAAGGGATTCGAAGCTGAGGGCGCTGATGATCAATCAAAATTCAAATGAGGAAAATATTGATCAACCCAGCAGTAGGCACGCGTAGCGTAGTACTCCTCCATTAATTCTCCAATGCAAGAGACAGGATCATTACTACGAAATTAACTACACTGGACCATAATGCCAGCATGCATGGAACCTAAAAAAATTGGCAAAAAAATGAAAAGAAAGGAAGACATAGCTAATCGACTTGCCACTGCTTAGTGCTTATCCAAAATCCAGTATCTTGAATTGAATGCCTTTTAAAACACCAGTTTGCTTTCACAATGTAAACAGTAAATTCTCTGAATTTGAAAATTTGAAGATCATGATTGCCTGAGTTTTAGCTTTCAAGTCTACAGTGCCTGCCTTCATAAGGTCTAAACAGGGTTAATTAGGGCTCTCATTTTTTGCCAGAGAACCAACTTGTCTGTTTGATAAATTTAGCGTGATGGGCAAGTGATCGATCCTTATACCATATACACACTTTGAGAAATTGCTGGAAGACGCAATGGTCGGCCGGAAACCAACAAATATATTGAAACATATCTATCCTTCACAAGTTTTTCGTTCCATATATCTTATTATTATTATAGTATTAAAAGAGAATTAATTACTGTCAAATAAGTTTGATTTAAATGCAGATGTGCTCTGCACAAAGCCTAGAGCCTCCTTAGTCAAAAGGCATACAGAAGATTAATCTCCAATTCTCCATGAAGAATTTATATTTTTTTCTCTTTCGTTGAATAAAATGAAAAGGATTTCATGACCGAATCTAATTTGGCGGATCAATTAGGTATTGTAATTAATAGACATCATCATAAAAGATTGCGATTTGCGAATCACCTAGAGAAATCATCAAACATTCATGAACAATTGAACAATAATTAAAATATCTTGAAAAAAGAAAATTGAATTTTGTTGTTAGAAAAAAAAAAGTACTGTTCCGGAGGTCGCTTTTCTAGTTTTCTTTGAAGTTCTGGGTGTTTTTTGGGCCAATGCTTTTTCTTCGAAGTTTGAATGTTGTTCTTCAATTCCACGTAATTGATAACCCAACCAGTAATTACAGTAGAGTAGATTGCAGTCCGAAAAGGAAAAAGGCAAGTCGAAGAGGTTTCTGGATCTCATCACAAGCCTACTAATAAATTCCAGCAAAATGGTCCAATCTCCCAGGCCCAATTTCCCAAGTTTGAGCCCAAATAATATTAAGCAGAATCAAGAAGAATAAAGATAATGACAGATTATGAGCCCAAAAAGTCGTAACTGATCCTCTGTTTCTAATATTGCAGTGGAGAAAAGTTCACAAACTAGTCAGACTCAACTTGAATTAGTTGAGATTAAAGCATGCTAACGTGATACAATTCCATCCACGGGAAAAAAACTTACACATAAACCTCAAAAATGAAAATACTTTTTAATATAAATATATCTAATAATGTGCTGGAAGACTAAGAACTTTCTAAATATGAAGGCAATGCATTAACAATTATACAAATGTCAACTTTGATATGACTTTCATGTCATGTTACTTTCGGTACATCAGTACTTTCCAATTTTGCGAGAATTAAGTAGACAATTACAGCTTCTGACTAGACTTGTTCGTGGCCGGGCCGGATCTAGCCTTGAGATTAAGGTGATTAGTATTGTCTAAGTCCGGTCCATTTATAAAACGGATCTCAAACTTTTATCCAAGTCCGATCTATTTATCAAATACTTAGACCAGGACCCATCCAAAAGTCCGTCTAATTTTTTTAATAATTATTTTAAGAATTATATTATATTAATTAATTATATAAATATAATTGTAAATATAAAATATGATATATATTACCTATAATATACCATTCTTATCGATAATAAGATTTTCTACATATACTCTTTTTCTTATTTAAGATATTATGTACGTATAAATTATATTTAATATACATGATATATCAACAAATAAAAAATAAAAACAAGCATATTTCTTTAATCGGGCCGGATCCGGGCCGGGCTTGGGCTTTTCTTGTACCCAAACTTGGCCCATTTAATAACGGGCTTGATATTTTTATCCAAACCCATCAAATGGGCTTAAAATTCTTGTCCAAACCCTTTAAAATATCAAGCGGGCTTACGGGCTTGGCGAATAACCCGGCCCTTGAACAACTCTAATTCTGACATGAAAAATCATCAACTAAGCCCATAAAGCAGAGAGTCTCTGCTGTCAATAGGGACGGAGCCAGAAAGTTTGTTTGGGGGAGTCTTTATAGTGAAATTTGGTTTTAGTAAACAACAGAACACTTATAATACTATATTCTATATTGTATGAAATATCATAATACAATAATTTTCATCATAAATTTAATGATTTCTCTATCCTACAAAAGTAATCTAAGCATCTCTATATCAAAATCGAAATTTTAATTTTAGTTGAGATGATTAAGAATTATAACTAATTTATTCGAACAAAACCTCGAGTTTAAAACTTCCTTTCACTACCTCTTTTATGTGCAAAAGGAAAATTCTTATAAATTTTTTATATATTAATAACTAAAATTTGCTATAGGGAAAAGTTTAAACATTAAACATAAAGATAATAAACATAGTAAAAAATAAATCTAATATCAAAACCCATATACAGTTTGAACGTGAGATCATAAAACTTTGAGGGGCATACATATACCACCACTTTAGACAAAAACTCAAGTGTCTCCATGCTTCTAGTTAAACTCCTAATAATATGTAATTAGACTAATTGATTAATTCGAATTACTCTAAAGTATATAAACTAATTCCATATATAGTTAGATTGATAATTAAAAGTTTAATATTACTAATACAAATAATTAATGGTCATTTAAGTATAAATGAATCAAAATCCTATAATCAGGTTCATAAAAAACACCTATATATTATTTAGGGAGGCAGAATTGAAATTCAGTATAGTTGCATAATAATAATAACATATCCATACATAGGTTTTCGGGAAATTTTGGGGCACCCCCTAACTCCGTCCCTAACTGTCAATACATATATACAGAAATCAGAAAAGCCACAGTCTTTTTGCATATTTGGTATGATAATTGATCAACTTAAAATTGGGTTAATCACTTTTTATATCTTTAGAATATGCCAAAATAGTGATAAACTTGTGTTGTAAGTAATTAAGCTTTTGAAGTTTTAGTCATTTTAACTGACCATGAAATAAGTTTATCTTTCAAATTTACTTTACTGTGTATAACTGTATATATCTTTTTCTGATCTCTTTAATAAGTTTTCCTTCAGTTGATGGTTTAAAATTCATGAACTACTTTTAATTCTAGCCTATGTGTTTTTACAGTGTGGTGGCATATTCAGAGGCTCGCTTCCAAAGGCGGAAGGAGGGAGTGGGGAAGCAGGGGCCATGGCCCATGGCCCCCCAACCGGCAAAAATTTCAACTTCAAAAGAATAGTGAAATTGCATTTTGGCCCTCCCAAAATTTATAAATTGGTCCATTCCTTTTGAAAACATTAGTAGATCCAACTATATCTTCAATTCTAGACGTAATCAATAATTAAATTGCTCCCTTGTACCTACATAATAAAATAATTAAATTCCTTCCCTTTTTACTCATTTCCTTAAACTATATATCTTTAATTATGTAAACTATAATTTTCATGGATTCATGTTGCCAATTTGGCCCCCTCAGAGAAATTTCCTAGTTCCGCCCTGCTCACTTCCCCATTACTGAAGCACAAGAAAAAGCGGTAACTTACCAACCTTGAACATGAGTATTTGCAGAAAAGATTCTCCATGCCAAAATTAGAAATGTTAATAATGGTTAATGATTTGATATTGATATAAAACTGAACTGAACGAACACTTACTGAAATATATATGTAATCATAACTGGCAAATTCACAGCCTTTTGCCTTTACCTTGTGACCTTGGCAAGACAGTTCTTCAAAAATTGATGTGCATTCTTTTCACATGTTCAAAGTCATCTTGATCTTGCTTGCTTCCATCTGCCTGGTCACACGCACAAAATAAGATTTCTTACTTTGGTTATATGAATTTTTTTTTTTTCCCACACACAAATTAAGATCATGATGAAGCAGGCAATCATGTTTCTGGCTGTCTTGACAGTATGTTGGCAAGCCCGTGGCAAGTTCATTCCACCCTTCGTCGCCTTCGACGTGATTATAGCACAAGATGGATCAGGAGATTTCACCACCATCAGTCAAGGAATATCCTCTGCTCCAAACTTCAGTCCCACTCGGTTTTATATCAAACTAGAACAAGGTATCTACAATGAAAACATTGTGATTCCCAAGGAGAAGACAAATCTGACTTTGGTTGGGGAGGACATGGAAACAACTATTATCACAGGCAGCAGAAGTTATAATGACAGCATAACAACATTCGAGACTGCAACCATGGGTAAGCCGAATTTTCATATATAGTTGATAGATAATTGAAAAGTTTGATTTTGATTTTGAGTTTTTTTTTTTTTCTTTTTTTGGTCCCCCACCTAGAGCTTTGCTCTGATTAATCTGGATTCCACTCGTGTCTAGATTTGGCGGGTGAGTCCACGGGGCGTTTGATTTTTATTTTTTAATTATATCAAACAATGTAAGATAGAGGCCTATAGCTATAGCTAACAGAAAAGTACATATTTATCTGTCAGAGATTCATGGGGATGGCTTCGTTGCTTCTGGTATAACTTTCCAGAATACTGCTGGCCAAGGAAAACAACAAGCAGTGGCTTTGTTAACTAAAGCCGACTACTTGGCGTTTTACAAGTGTAGAATAATCGGATTTCAAGATACCCTTTATGCAAAAATGGGTTTCCAGTTTTTCAGAGAGTGTGAGATTTCCGGACAGTTGATTTCATATTTGGCGATGCTACAGCCGTGTTCCAGAATTGCCAGATATCCCCTCGGAAGCCATTAGCAGGGCAATCGAACACCGTGACAGCCCAAGGACGAAAAGAATCCGGTGGAAAAGGAGGCTTCGTGATTCACAACTGCAAAATTAGAGCAACTTCAGACTTGGTCACCTCCACGTATCCTGTAAGAACTTATTTAGGCAGGCCTTGGAGAGATTTTTCTAGAACTGTTGTCATGCAGAGTTACCTGGACAGCAACATTGATCCTCAGGGTTGGATGGAATTCGATGAAAGAAGCTCAAAATTGGATTTATACTATGCAGAGTATGATAACAGAGGCCCAGGCTCAGCAACTTATTGGAGAGTGAAGTGGAAAGGATTCAGACTCATTGACTATGTTGAAGCCTATCAATTTACAGTCAGAGAATTCATCCATGGTGACATGTGGATTCCAGCAACAGGAGTACCTTATGATCCAGATTATATTGACTGGTCTGGTTCTCTCAAACGAAGTTTCTCATGGATCAAGATGTTTTTACTCGTTTTGGGGATTCTGGTAACTCTACTAATTTAGCTGTCAAGACATTGTAAAACACACACACCTTACACCAAATTATCTGTTTTGACTTTGTCAGTTAAACTTGATTCTTTTTTCACTTAGAAGTTAGAAGAACCCTTTTATATATCAAGTACTTTACTCATTTGCAAGAACATACCAATTTTGGAAGAATTGAAGTCTACTAAACTACTGTGTAAGAAAATTACTTTACAAACTAAACTATACAACAACTGGAGTTTGGCTTTCAACCATTAATATATACAAAAAACAACATAGCCAGGTACCTCATCAAAATTTCTACACAAGATCAAGAAGATCAAATGTTTTTGACATGCAAAATACCACAACAGACAACTTAAGCTATGGCTACTTCCCTAGATTCTTCCCCAAGAACTGAGCTGGAAACCTGCTGTTCTACCAAGCTGCATTAACATGTAACATTCAAAGTGAATTTTATTATCACCATGCACATATGATGGGCATGTCTTAAATTGCAATTGGTACTGAAGAAGAGAGTTAAGAGAAATATGTTACCTGGAAGGATTGTGACCATGATTTTCATCTGTAGGAAAGCTTTTATACAGTTGAACTGAAATCAAGCCTTCACTTGAGCCAACTGCTGGTGCAGGTGACCCATCTAACATCACACTTGCACTGTGTCTGGAACATATACCTACAAGCAATGTTTAACAGCGACCTTATATATTTTCTAACAGAAGGAAACGTTTCACAATTGTGAACTCAAATTTTCCACACACAGAAGGGGAAGAGAACTTTGGTAGCAGTTAACTAAAGCGCTTCTAATGTACCCAATGATTATCACATTTCACAGGAAGAGACCGAATCAGAGGAGGTGACAAGCAAACAAACTTTGGGGCAAAAATCTGAGCTGAAGCATGCTCTTCATATAAAATTGCCAAACAAGATTTCTATTCAATCTAGCAGAGCTATCATGAAACATTTATGACCAGGGCAGGAAAAGAGTTCTTTCGAAACTATACTTTGTCTAGGAATCACAAAATTCAAAGGAAAATCTCATACTTCTTTAACAACTACAGATAAGCACATGTAATACTTCTTTCAACGGCAACAACCAAAAATCAGTGTCTTTAACATAGACATGGTTGAAACAGAGAAAGCTCATCATAAAGTTTAAGCATCAAAGAGTATGTAATTGTTTAAAATTAAGTTTATCAGCAAGATAAGCCTTTCTCTAACAGTAGAAAAACATGTCACTTCAACAAAGTTACTTGTGAAAATTGGGAAATGCTAGATCTTTCAAATTTGACAATAAATTGAATCAGTTGTTATTTGCCAAATCAACAGGCTTTACCCCTCCACCACAGACTCCCATCACACACTGCAGTCCATGAAAGTCTATAGTAAATAAGATTCTAACCCCTGTGGTCAAATTTAGGAGCCAAAGACTTGTAAAATATTTTTATTTAGGGTCGTAGGTGTTCATAAGTGTCAAATACCTTGAAAGAATATGACAAGGCAAAACAGAACTGTGATGACCATAGCCGAAAGGCTACTTCTTGATGAGGATGCTTTTGCTGCCTTCATCTTCTTCATTGCTTGAATTCGTTTCATCCTCGCACGTTTTCTCATGGCAAGTTCAGCTATCTCCCTCACCAACTTTTGGTCTGCAGCATCCAACAATGGAGCTTTTGGAGGCCGGGGTGGCCTAGGAGGCTTCCTACAGTTTTTCTTCTTACAGTTCTCTTCTGAAAAGTTCTTCTCCACAAGCGCCATGAGTTCACGAGTCTCTTCATCTTCTGAATTCTTGTCTACTAAGCACTCCACATTCTCACCATCAACCCCGCCAAAGGTTGATGAACTACTGCATGAGCTTATGCCACATTCACCCTTGCCTGTTCTATCAAACCCCAAAAGATCAGTCCAAACTTTACTGAAAGTTCTCCTTGTTTGGTTATTTACTGAAATGTAATCTTTGGTTCTTTCATCTTCACTTGTAGTTCCACCACTTTCAAGATCCACTTCAACATCTCTTTCTTTGGAAATCAAGTGATCCATTCAATGAAAACCTTCAATTTCTCCCCTAACCTTAAAAAACCTATCTTTCCCCCTCACTGCTAAACTAAATTTAAGTCCTTTTGCACATCAATTTAATCCTTTCAAACAAATCTCATCCAGGGCAGACCTCACTAAATTACCAAAATGAACTTTTCACCTCACAGCCCAGGTAAAGTTGAAAACTTTTGATCAAAGCACAGCCTCTAAATTTTGAGCAAGCAATCGATTCAAACCTGCATTAGTTAATGAAATATCTATCAGATTGTGTAAAGATATAGGGAAAGAACAGGATTTTTGACATGTTCAGCAGCCACATGCAAACTAGAACATGGATTAAAAAAAAGGAACTGAAATTAAGAGCTGAATGGCAAAATTTTCATCATCCGAGACCCCATTAAACAAACCAAAAAGAAAAAGGACTCAAATGAATGGTCACCGTTTAACTCTCCACCACCATACCAACCAAGCTTGAAACTTTAATCTTTTCTCAGCAACCAAAGGTGGGATTACAATCCATTCTTAGCCTCAACGTTATAATGCAGCTCAAGAAATCCATTCGAAAAAAGAGAGAGACAGACAAAAATAACATCGAAAAAGAAAAACCCAGGAAAGGATTATCCAAATATATATTTAAGAAAAAAACATAAGAGATGACTCCATTATGATTAAAAACCCCCCATAAAACAAGGGAGAAATACACCGCCGACAAAAAAAAAAGAAAAAAGAAAAAAGCAAAGACGTAACTATAAAAATCAAATGAAATGATGGAATGTACCTGAAATGAAAACCGAGAACAAGCTTGAATCGATGTCTACAAGAACCATAAACTGAAAATTCTTCGTTGATTTCGTCTAACTTTTATCGCCAAACAGAAGCTGGACCATCTCAGCACTGCCAAATTAATTAACTAATTCCATTTAAAAGAGAGTGGCCTTTATATTTTAAAAAAACCCCATAAAAAAAAAAAGCAGGCCAAATTTTCTTTTTAAAATTTTGTAGTATTAAAAAGGAAAATTAAAAAAAAACCAAAAGGATTTTGTTTGTATTTACTATTTAGGGACTAGGGAAGCACTATAAAAAGAGGAAATTAATTAATTAAAAAGAAAAAAGCAAGCAAGCATAAGTAACGGGTTTTTTTCTCTTTATTTGGTTTTGTTTCTGTTTTATTTTTTGGCGAAGAGTGAAATGTACTAATGTAGACGGTTTTTTTTTTTTTTTTTTTTTCAAAAAATGTAGACGTTGAACGTGTCAGCTTCTACGGGAATGGCTACGGGCAGTTGCCGGTTTGTCATAAAGACGTGTACAGGTCACTTTACGGCAAAATTTCAAATTGTTATTGGAAAAAGGTTTTAGTTCGGTGATTAGATTTATTATTGGATATTTGATTAAAACAAGATAAAATAAATTAGATTAGGAGGAATTAATCGTCAAGGCGGACTAAGTTGGGCTTAATAATTGAGAATCCAATGTTTTTGTTTGTTTGACTAACAAGAAATAGATTCCGTCAGCAATTCCATGGTAGTTGATTGGAAAATTAAGTCGATTTTGTTTTGGTTCAAATAATTTAATTTACGCATTAAAATTTAATTGATAAGTATTGGTAGAAAAGATTTTAATGGGTTAGTTGGAAACATTTATAAGTCCTAAGCTTATCCATAACCATAATGAAGTACTAGAGAAATGAAAAATTAATCAAAATAAAACAAAATTGGGAAGAGAAGGGAATCTTTTATAATGTCATCCTTTTGCCTAAAAATATATGTGCAATCACGTTCTTAAGGAATGTTTGTCAACCTCATCCTGACAAATTTCTAGTTTAAATCCGAAAATATTACTAGTATCTTTCCCTTAATCTTAATGTTCGAGAGAGATTAATAATTTATAGAAAAAAATGAAAGAGCTGGATAGCAATAAATGATAAACATTTCAAGGTTTTAGGTGGGCTTGCAACTTGAAAGTAATAATCTGTGGGCTGCCAAGAAATGAACAAAAAAATATCATTAATCTTGACCTTGATTTCTAAAGGGGCCAGCCAAATGGACCTGATAGAGAAGAAGAAGAGGAATCAAATTGTGGGGTTCAAACAGAAGAAGGAACACAAATCAAAGTGAAGTGAAGAAGTGAGCCCTTATTCCTCCATGTGCTATTGCTTTAGATTTTATCAAATGGATGAAGAATTAGAGTGAGCGAGACAACAAATAAATGCGAATGAAAATGACTTCAATATTGGACCACCTTGACTTTAAACAGGCTAAGTTTGGGCTTTATAAAAGACCAGACGAAGGGAGGAAACTGGCCTTAAATCGCCTATGAAAAGGATAGTTTTTGTTTTGTGCAATTATCTTTATCTGTCAGAATTAAGCGAATGTTAAACATTAGGTATCCTTCCTTAAACAACTTTCATTTTTTACTGCCAAAAAAAAAAACAACTTTCATTTTCCAAAAATGAAATAGAAAAGGATTTTATTCAATAAAATAAACCATACTGAAATGTAAAACATAAAGATGATCTGTCAAAGTACTCCAACAGATTTCATAGCTAGTAATTACTGACAGCAGAGATAATTTAAACATAACATTACTAATCCAAATTAATCAAGTCTCTTTGAGGAGCCTATGGCCAATCCTGTAGGAAGCATAAGCATCAATACAAGCATACTCAGTCTGCAAAGGGTCAAGAACCCTTGATTGCCAATTACTCATGGTTACGCGCTTTTGTTTCGGCATTGAAAGCCCCACCACAGTTGAAGCAAGGTCTTTCAACCCAGGGTTCCTATTAAAATTGGATGGCCAGCTATTCATTGCCAATTCACGAACATCAACAGTACGGTGACATTGAAGTCCATACTCAATACTCAGCTTTGCTGCATCTCTTGCAACTTCCACTCCAACAAAAGTAACTTTGGGATCTCGAAGGAAACTCCTAAGAGATCGGGGAATGTGTTCCAGGTAGAACAGCTGGATTATGAGGCACTTGGTTTCAATACATAGCTGCAAAATAGCAGTTTTGTTGTTCTGATATTTTCTAAAATTAGGCCTCCACTCAGAATCCAATCCCACAATTAGTTGCTGTCCATTGTACATGGACCGGATGTTGGAAATCCATGCATCGACAACCGAAGCCTGATCTGTTACTGTTGTCTCAATGTTTTTGCCTGAAAAGGAAACAATGAGAGAATTTGGATTTGAATTAGCTGATGCGTTTGCCATGATTCTTTTCTTCTCTCTGCAATACTCATCCCTGTAGGAGTACGTCCTTTATATAAAGCCATATGAAGTTGAAGACTTTGAATTGGAACTTGGCTTTACTTCAATGAATGATATACTCTTTGAAACCGGTAAATGTAACGTAACTTAATAGACATGAAATAGGTTCATGCATAGTTTCTTTGAAAGAATATGAATGAATTCATTTAAGCCCTTACTAGAAGTTCACGATCTTGACTTGACTCCCTACTGATCAGCATGCATGATGCATTGGCCCATGAAAACACTCCCTCCGAATTGATCATTTTGGATGCATGGCACTGATAAGTGAATAATTAATTCCTCGACATTATCTGCGGCTATAATTTGACTTTGGAGTGAAATTCGAAAAATTTCAATCAAATTTACAATTTCTCGTGTAAGGTTTAATTGAGCAGATTTTGCACAAGCCAGAGAGCTAGATTTTGACATTAATGCAGATGCTAAAATGCAAATGTAAAATAGATGTTATATAATATCCAGAACTCTGAATCTTTTCCATTTGAATTGGATCAAATCAAGTTGTAGCTAACTTAAGAATTGGTAGTACATGGTTATAATTTATAAGGAGATCGAGGTTGGAAAATATATAGAACCATGCTAATATATATCTATTACTTGAGAATTGTGGCAGAGGATTTTTATTCAACTTAGAAAGCTCTTGCTGGACAGAGGCATGTAGTCTGTGAGTTGAACAAGGAGACACTTGTCGACAATACTTAATTTTGCTGCTCATTGATCTTACTCCATTGTATTAGACTTTCATTTTCAGTTCAATCCAGCAATAACTTTTTGCCCATTTTAATTGGAGCACCCAGTTTTCAGCTATAGAAGCCTTATCTGTGATTGTTGTTTCAAAAATTTTGCCATAAAAAGGAACCAAATTTGTAGTAGGCCATGATCTGCCAAACCAAATTAATTAACTCCCTCAGTGGATGCAACCTTCAAATCTGTATATACGAACAAAGTTTTTTTTTTTTTGGATAAATATGTATGCATTTATCCGGTAGCAGGAACGATTAAAGTCTTATATTCATGTACTTTAATCTTTTTGCTACTACTAATTAAATCTTTGTTTGTTACATTAAGATTGTCATAAGTGAAATAATAGCAACTTGCAAAATATAATTGAGGTTTGAGCATATTCTTTAATAGAATTATCTCTGATTCAAATAAAGTTTATCATGCAGACAACCATTCTCTCAATCCCTCTCTTCAAGTTCTAATCCAAAATGCATCATCTATTAGCAGTTACTAAACAAATTATTAAACAGAAAAAGAAGAAGCAAGCCCCCATCATCACCTTCCAACAGGCTTGTACTGACCGAGAACTAACCCCACAGTAACTTGTTACCAATCTTGAAGTAGGCAAAACAATTGGTCGCAGCAAATTTAATCTGCTTCTTATTAAGAGTCACTTTACCCCAGTCACTAAACACCACACTTGAGGGTTTGTCAAGCTTCATTGGGGCAATCGTATGGCCCAGAAGGTCCAACCCACAAGCTGCTAAGTGAGGCATTTGCATAACGCTTGCAGCCAATTTGCCCAAATCCACCGCATTCTTGCATCCTAACCCATAATCTCGTTCCAACTTGGCTACACAATCTTTGATCCCGACGCCCACAAATGAAAAATCAGGGATTTGAAGAAAATTGAGAAGAGAGTTGGGCATGGAATCGAGTAAAGCAAGCTGAACTATGAGACTTTCATCACCATCACACAGTTGTAAGATGGCCACTTGGCTTTTCATTTTTGAGTCCTCCTCTTTAGTTTCTTCGGTATGTTGGTTCACTGCACGCTTGGAGTTTTTCCCCCTGTGCCAATCTTCAGTTTCTTCGGAATCATCTTCAATCATCGTCAGTTCAACGTCAAGGCCAATGACTTTCCTTACGTTATTCCTATTAGACAAGAAATTTTGTATGTGGCAATCCACCACTGATTTACGACTCGTTACAATTGCTGAAATTTCAGCGTCATCCAAGTTAACAGATTGAGTTGACATCTTAGAGAAGTTAAACAAGAACTACACAATTGGGCCTTCTATAAGTTCGATGGATATATGGATTTTATAGACGCCCATGCATTCAGATAGAATTGGGGAATCGGGAAGGTTTCTCTCCAGTTTTTGTGAACCAACATAAAATTCCATCGATGGCAATTATATTTATGATCATGGCAGTCATAGCCTTTTGGAATTTCGAGGACCTTTCCACATTCTAAATTTTGAAACCGATCCTTCATTCATGAACCTTAAAAGCGTCGAAAACCAAACAGACAACGTCACCCAGGTATGGTCACAGCGCAAACCAAACAGACAACGTTTTCACTAGTTCATGCATTTGATCCCCGATATAAGGATTATATTTGCCAAACGCCTCAAACCCGAGTAAATTCAATTGAAATAGTAATAATCGCATAAAACCAAATTAGTTGAAAGAACACTATAAACACAATAACTACCTGGAGAATGGACACCAATAGTCCACAAGTAAAACGAACCATCTCATGAGTTTTTTTTTTTTGGTTTCCATCACCCCCACCCCCGCCCTGTAATGTGGCATGGGACCATCTATCAGCGGCGGGAGTCAACCATCTGAGATTAGAGGTCAGACTGAGAATCCCATGCCGTCAATAAGTTTGATAATAATAGGAAGGCTTATAATCAAATATTGGTCCAAAAAGAAGAGGTGGAAAAAATGGAAAAATACAGAATTTTTTTTTGGATAAAGGGCTTGTGCTGTCCTCTAAAATGAAGAGTCTAATACTTACTGCAAATCAACAATCATTCAAGAGAAGTTTTATTTTCAAGTATTATACTATTCTGACTAAAACCCAAAACTGTATCTAACTTCCTTAAATAAAGAAGCTCTAGACAGAGCCCAATTATCAAATAAAAATGAACAAACTGCAACAAGCATCACAGAAGTAGCGGTATTCCCCTCTTAACTCTGATACCGAACCAACAAACTTACCTAGATTTGAGCTCACCACCGTATCACTCCCTACCCGACCAAGTTCTCGTGGACCCTGAAAATTTTTGGAGCAAACCTTTAAACTAATTCCAAAAGAATAAATCAGCAGTACCCACAAAAAATCAACTTCACTAACTGTCATCCTACCAAAGGAAAGCTCTATCAAGCCCAAAGTTAAACCCTCCAATAATCTCTCAAAGACTCAAACAAGTGCCAGAAGATAATTAAAGCAAATGAATAATGTTTCTCATCCACAACCCAAGACTGATACCTTATGCAGCAAAAAGTTGCCATAGAGTTGGAGAAGAATAGGAAGAATGAAGGAATTGAGCAAGAAAAGAAATTAAATGAACAGAAAGAATGATCTGTTTTAAATATTATTTGTTAAAGCGTGCAACAACTCACCAAATCAAGCCCAGTATACTCGTTAGTACTGATTGTATGCTTTCCCAAAATCTTCACGCCTCTGACGTGGAAACTCGCCATAAGAGTCATGAGGCCTAGAGGGATAATTTTCCATAGGATTTGAATACCTGCCCCTTGAATCCATAGGTAAATTAGCTCCAGCATAATGAGCATTGACTGAAGAGCTATCATATTCAGTATAAGCCTGCTGTTGTTTATAGGCACCAAAGCTCGAAGCAGACATTTGTTGTCGTGTCTGTTGCTGACGCCTTTGGGCCTCCAATTGAAGAAACTCCTCCCACTGTTTTGTATGTGTGCCCCTTAATATAGCCAGTTTCTTGATGTAGTTCTCTCTCATCTCCTTGATAGTCTAAAATTAGTTAAACCAGAATTCATAAAATCAGAATTTCCATACTGATACAGCAAACAGCAGAACGGCTCTCCCTAGATTATTTAATGATGAAGACCACAAAAACAGCAGTTCTTTCTTCTTGTTCCCCAACATAACAGCAGTTCATTAGGGAGTATTTGCAAAAGAGGTTAGATAATTCAATGTGCAGCTCACTACACTGACAGATAACCAGATTGCCTTCTCTAACATTCAACTCATACCATAAAAGCCCAAATAAAAACTAAATGGTGTACTGCTTTCCGCAAACATAATTAATCTGAAGGGCATACAAATTAGCCCTAGAAGGATGAATAAGAAAAGGATAAACACAATAGAAATTGAGGAAGAAATCTATACAGCACTCCAGAATTATATCTACAATGGAATAGAAAAGAAAAAGATCTTTATTTTATTTTTTTTCTTTTTTTGCAGTTAGAATTGCCATATAATGGTTAATTTGTGGTTCAAAAGCTACAATCACACTTGGATCCCTAAATTCTAAAAATGTAGCTAATCCTAGAAAGATCTATGATTGCCAAATAAGCCAGTTAGGACCAAAAGCACACGCTACAGTCAAACAAGATAAATTATCTTACCTCCCGGTGCTTATAGTTCTCTTCATCTTCTTCCCTATCACGAATTCTCCCAAGTTCCATTGCCTCTCTCTTAAATTCCAACTCCAACTCATCTAATGTTTGAGGGAAGGCAGGGTACTCAAGCTGATTGCCAGATGGCATATCAGATCCCCGTCTCTCAGAATCCCATCCATCAGTTCTATAAGCCGCCATGTTTTGATTATGACCATCATAGGAATTATACGAGTTGCCAGCATAGGGTAAACGGCCCGGAGATTTAGAATGGCTCGAGCGACCTCTAGCTCCATCATTACCATAAGCTTCATGAAATGAAGAGTACGGTAAGCAACTTGATTCGAATGCTAACATAGATCAGGCTTTAACTAGGCAAACTATCTTATATTCACAAAGTGAACCCATCCGTTCCAATGAAGAAATGCTTTCAGTAAACAAGTTCGTTTTCGAGACAATCCATTCAATTCGGACCAACTCTTGACATTTACTTCAGAATCCAACACATAATGCTTGAACATAAGAACTTACCTCTTGCTGCAAACAAATTATAACCAATAAGCAGCATTTAAGATTCGTTAGGAAAAAATTATCTGAGAACAAACCACGAGCATGGGATTACCAGCTTTGTATGGATGCCGTAAACATATCGTATGCTGTCCCTACCTTGTGGAGAACCTCTAGAAATTTTCCGCATATCCTCACGGATACGGTCTTCCACAGCCTTATCTTGCCTGCCAAATCGTTGCTGATAGTGGGATTGATTATGTGGGCCTGAATAAGCCCTTTGTGATTCAGGGCGCCGAAACCGTGCACCAATAGGACTTCGCTCAGGTGACCTTGATCTGCTCTTGTGAGAACTAGAAGAACCCCTTTGATCACCTTCATCCTTTACTTTATGTACAGCATCGACACCCTTTTTCAATATTAATCTATCCTTGCCACTAACGATTATAAATTTCTCATCCATTTTGATTTTGCAGCCAATATCTTTTTCAATCCTTTGTATAACTTTCTCAGTGAAAAGTGCTCTTACATGAGGTTCTCTAGCAGGTACTCTTTCAAAGAAATCCTGAGACTTCCGATTTGCTCCAAGAGTGGAGGGACAACCCTATGAATGTATTAAACAGCAAAGCATTTAGGTAATATGCTCTCACATTACATAAAAAGGTGTATCAAGATACCTATTAATGAAACAATTTATGATACATTTAAACAAAACCACTTAATTTTGATAGCTAATACCTGAGTAAAGTGGCCGGATTCTCCACATATTTTGCAAATCATTTCTTCTTCTTTCCTCTTCTTCCAATTCCTCTCGGTAGCCTTAGATTTAGCCTCCCAAACCTTAGCTTCCCGGCTGGTGAAATCGGTGGGCACAGCATTGGGGTCACGCTGTTCCTCTTCCTCATCTGAACCAGCATGAGAACGTTTGTTCTCTTTCACCCTATCTTGTGCCCTGGAAACTGTAGACCCTGGCGGCCCAGTGTACTCCTTGTAAATTTCACTAAAATCATCATCTATATCCGGGTCTGGTCTATTTTCCATTGATATTTAAACAGACTAACCACATACAGCTTCCTGCTTAACCAAACAACCAATTATGTTTATCAATTTCTACCCTCTGCAAATAGCAATTTAAGGCGATAGAATAAAATTATAGACAAAAAATTTATAATTGTTATAAACTATGAATTTCCAGCACTTCTATTTAGCTTTTTAATTGCTCTCTATGTATAAAAACACAAAACTACAATTCAAAACATAAAATCTATTCAAAGTAGCAAAAGAAAAACAAAAAGGTAACCATAATATCACGATATCATGTAACTGGAATCAGCTCAAGGAAACAAAAATGCAGAAAAGAGAAGTGGTAAGGAAAATTACACAGGGAAAACGAAGATTTTGAGCGGCGAACAGTGCTTCGACGACGAATACAGAGCTGCTAGGGCTGGGAAGCTTATACTTCTGTTTTTGTGGATTGTGGCGTAGCTTCTGTAATTTCTTTTTATAAATAATTTCATTTCTAGCCCTTAACTTATGTAAAATTTTCAATTTTACCCTCGCTACCGTTAAAGGCTTAACAGAGCCCATTTTTGTTACACGGACCAAGGATTAAATTAAAATACATAGGTTAATATATTCTTACTTCTGGGCCCAAGCCCAGCCTACTTCTAAGGTTAAAGGGTCCATTTCAAATTACTTTGCCTTATTTAAGTAGGTTTCCTTTTGGGCCCTAGATTCGAACGTTATACTTCGTTTTACTTTTTGCTTTTGTTTTTTGTTTTCGGCCAACGTTAATTTTCCTTGTCCAGCACCCAAAGAACTGCGGCTATACTGCTATTCCAATTTTCAATCTGATTTCTTTCCAATTTCCTTTTCCCCCTCTTTTCTGGCGGTAATTTCAGGCGCCCAATTCGCTCTGGTGTTCCCTCGTATTCACTCCAGTCTCCACCACTCTTTGTCTAGGGTTTTGAACTAATTTTCTGCATAGATGGAGAGACACAGAGACCGTTTCAACGAACCGCCACCGTTAAATTCAACTCCTTGGTTTCCCGATGACCAGAGACCTAATTTCCCCGCCGACAACCACCACTACCACCACAACCACCACCACCATCAACACCAACATCAGCATTATCACCATTATAACAACCAATATAACCACCAGCAATTCGAACACCAGCCTAACCAGCACCACAACTTTGAACGCTTCCCCAACCACCAGCAACCGAACACTGAACAAAATGATGCGTCTTGGTCCAACTGTGCCAACGGCTACAATTCTGGTCGAAAGAGAGGTTTTAACCATTCTGGTCGAGGAGCTTCTCCTGGTATCATTCTGTACTAGTCTGCAATTTTTTAAAAAAATGATTATGTACTTCTTAAATTTTAAGAATTTATATTCACTCGGTTATGCACAATTTCCTTTTTCCACTTTTCTTGAGATTTATTACTTCATCTTTGGAATATTTATAAGCCTTTATCAGAGGTCACTCATTCGTACTACTATTTGTTTGACATTTGAATAAAAAAATTCAGAGCATAGTTGTGCAAAACTCTATGTTGCAACGGTTCCAAGAACAGCAACTGAAGAAACCGTAAGCCATTTTTTCTCACAAATTTTAATCCGCTGCTTGTCAGACTCCCAGCTCCGTTAAATGATAATTCTAATATAACTTTCCTTTAGTAGTTTGTTCAGTATGTAACATGAGTTCTGAGTAACTTTTGGAGATTTTCATCTCTTTGTTAGATCCGCTCTTTGTTTCAAGAACATGGAAACGTTGTTGAGGTTATTCATCCAAAGGATAAGAAAACTGGTGAACGACATGGTATGTGAATCTTTATATTCTAGAATTGATTGTGATTTTATTCTATAACTGGGGTGGTTATTCTGCACACAGATAAATTTGCATTTAGACACTTGTTTGTCCTAGACTTATAAAGTTGCATTGGGCAATAATCTGTTCTGTAATTGTATTGATTTGTATGGGATGTTTTCTGTTTTCAGGATATTGTTTTGTGAAATATGCAACATTTGAGGAAGCTGGAAGAGCTATTACAGCTTTAGACAGTCGGTATACTTTTCCTGGTGTAAGTTCTATACTCTCAATTTAGTAAAGAAATCTTACAGAGCTGTTAATTACTGTTTCCTGGTTAGTGCTTCACTTTTTAGTAAATTTTCTTTTTCTTTTTACAGGAACCAACTACCATCAAAGTCAGGTTTGCTGATGGTGAAAAAGACCGGGTTGGTAAGTGTTTACGATTTAGAACTCAAGGCATTGCTTTTGGAACCGTTTTCTTATTATTATGCTTAATATGTCTGCTATAGCATCCACTACCATAAAACTTGCCAGCCTTACGTACTTAACTGTAAATTCTGCTATAGACAATATGTTGATGCAAATGAGAATTGCTGAATGAACATCAAAGGCTACTTATTCATTGAAACTACTTGATTTATGGGCTTTAATTTGCTTGAAATACAATCATAGTGGCTCTTCCTGACATATGCCTGCGTACTTCTTGTTTTCTGGAACTACAGTTATGGAACATGTTAAGCATGAATTGTTCTTATTTTGTGGAAAAAATCGTTCTTGTTTGTAAGAGTAAATAAATCATTGTTTGGCTTAGAGGCACTCACTTCATAAGTTTTACAAGTATCTCTATTGTTTGATTAGCGTAATGGAGGGGTGCTTTTCTGCATGGTGCTCAAGAGGAAGGTTATGGTGAACTGGTGTCACCAAATGAGACGTTTCGTGAAGTTAGTTTAACTCATATCTCTACTGACTGAGTATGTTATATCCTTTGTGAGAAGAGTCCTTTTTAATCATTTTTCTATTGTAGATTGACTAACTAAAACTATTGTAGATTGACAAATGAAAACTATTATAAATGGCTTTTATGTTGTTTCAAGCAAACAGTCTGCATGCATCATTGCCCATTCAAAACAAGAAAATCAAGAAAAGAAACCTTCACGAGTACATGCTTCTAGGTCTTCACTTAGTCGTGTATATCGCTTTTGTTACTCTTATAAATGAATATTTTGCTATCAAGGTTGTAACATTATTGTGCTATTCTTTTTTCTCACTATTATTCTTAGTGCTTTATTTGTTTCGCAGTTGGGCTACTTCCAGACAAATTATATGTGGGTTGCTTAAACAGACAAGCTTCAAAAAGAGAGGTTGAAGAGGTATGTTCTGGATCCACTTGGAACTCATTCTCACTTTGTTGCACCCGTACAATATAATTTCATTTCTCCTGTTTGATTCCATTACTTGAGTTTATACTGATGTGCCAGGTTAATCAGTTTATTAGTTACAGATCTTAATCTTAATTGAGTTCTGTTTGATATTATTATGTGATGTTTCTTCTGCCAGATCTTTTCTCATTATGGTCATGTTCAAGACGTCTTCATTGTGCGTGATGAGCACAGGGAACACCGTGGTTTGTTCATCTTTATTATTTCTTTTTTCTCAATGGTCAATTACTAAACATGCTTGTTCAGAATGGACATAATACTGGGAGATTACTTCACATGCCAGTGCGCTAACCATATTCAACCATTGCCTTTTCCTTTTTAAAGGAAAAACTTTTTTCTACTTTAATTGGTTTAAAAGAGCGTATAGAATCATGATGGTAATATGCAGTTTTGTCAAAATGCAGGCATCACTCTGATTTTCCTGTGATTTATTCTGACATATTGTTCTTCCATAGACCTTAAATGCTCTTACTCTGATGTTAATTATGCGTTAAGATGAAAAACTCACCAAGCCGGTTGCTTTATGATCTTGTTTTGATTTCTTTAGCCTATTACTTTACGACCTCGTCTTGATTTTAAGCACTGCATCTGATATAGATTTGAATGCTTTTTTGAAGGATGTGGATTTGTTCAATTTTCTCATAGAGATATGGCTGTGGGAGCAATCAAGGGACTAAATGGAATTTTCACTATGAAAGTAAAGCTTATCAATTATTATTTTGTCATGTAAGGCTTTTTTCCTTAGGCTAATGCAGATCACTGATCCAGTTGCTTTTTTCCATCCCAATTCCCTCTTTTAGGGTTGTGACCAGCCGTTGATTGTTCGCTTTGCAAATCCTAAGAGACCCAGGAATGGAGAGCCAAGGTTTTTTGTCCTTGATTCATTATTTTGCTTCATAGTTGCAAGAGCTGTCAGTTCGTGCCTTTTCTGTTATGATCAGATTATCATGAATTGCATTTTTAGTCATGCCAGACTTAACTGAGGCATTTCATTGGATGTCAATATACATACTTTAAGATCTATCTAGGAATATCTTCATATTAGGTTTTCTAGTTAGCAATTGCATCAACCTGCAATGAAGCAAAACCAATATGTCAGTGTTGGTTTTACTATGTTAGGAATGCATATCTTGAAAACCTTAACATTTTTGGCCAAAAAAAAAGAAAACCTTAATATTTAGGCCAATAATGTTTGGGGGTTGTTGTGCTTAAATCCCAGAAAGATATTAAACATGCAGTCTTTGGTGTGTACTTGGAAGTCGACTGGAACCAAAAGCAGATGTTTAGTTTTGTTGATAGAAACATGATATGTTCATGTTGGTATTAACCTAAACGACTTTATAGTTCAACTATGCTAACATGTTACTCAAACCTGCTTTCTTTCCAGGGGTAGTTACGGATTCAATAGCATGAATTTGGGTTCCCATCCTCAAGATTTGGCTATGAGGTAAATAGTTTTCTCTAATTTGTCATTTACTTTTTATTGTTTTCATGTTCAATGAATTTGATGGAGCTTCTGTTTTGTTTTGTACTTGTTACAGACCTATGCCAAATGGCCCAAATTTTTGTGACCCAATGGCAGGACATATACCACCCAACGCATCATACCCTATGCAACACTTTACGACAAATTCACAACCACAGAGTGTTCCCCATTGGGCAAAACCTGAAGTTGGATCATCTCATGTTACTCATCAACCATATCCTCCAGTACAGCAAGCACAATCACAACCAACTACCTTGCCATTGCAGCAAATACAAACTCCTTATGGAAGTTCTCAATCATCTCACCAATCTACCTCTGATCAGAAACAATTACCTCCACCAACATCACAGGATTTAGGCAAGCAGAATTCACATGTTCCCAAGCTCGAGGTAATCTGATAGTATATATTCATGATTTTGTTGTCCTATAACTAGAAATGCTTACATTACCACCATGTGTTAGAACTCATAGTTATCATCTTTATATAAATCTCAAGAGCTTGCAAATTTAATAAAGGACAAATAAATAAAAGGAAAATGAAAATAAAGTTCATATCAGTAAACAGTTTGTTCTGGAGTGCCAAATGCAAAAGTAGCTTAAGAGGTGAACGTAGTATTAGAACTTTTATCCATCATTGCTGCTAGTTATGGCTTGACTGAGGCCTTATAGATGGCATTATGACTCAAAGATTACTGCATAATTATTAGGGATCTACCACTCCCTTTGGTGGATTACAGTTCCTGGTCTATCTATTGCTTGTTTACAAGTGCTGCGTGTTAGTCTCTAGCCTGATTGAGACACTGCTGCCATATAATTAGCAATATTGAAGAATGCTGAGAGGTCTGAGATTCTTCTGAATGTTTCTATATTCCTTGGGAAAGAATAGGAGTTTCTATAATTTTCAGAGCCTCAGTAAGCTATACCAATGGAAAAGGACTCTTGAAACTAAATTGTTATACAAATATAGTTCTCAGGTCGCTTCTCTGCTTTTTATTGGATCTTGTAGGCGAATTGTCTTTTGATTTCCTTCTCTGTTTATTCTGCCTCCTATGATGGTGTGCTGTTAATAGAATATTTGACTCCAATGTATCATTTTTCGCATGTTTCCACAGACTGGAAGTAGTCAGACAACTACTGCTACTTCAGTTTCACCTACATCCCAAAGTCTTGAGACAGTGGATCCACCAGAGTGTGATTGGAGTGAACACACCTGTCCGGATGGGGACAAGTATTACTATAATTGTGTCACTTTTGAAAGCCAAGTAAGTTTCATGCATAGCATTGTTACATTTTGCTGTTTGTAGACCTCCTTCGCTAATGGTTTGAGCAATCTACATAAAATTTTGGTTGCAGTGGAAAAAGCCTGAGGAATACAAGTTATTTGAGAAACTGTTGCAGAAGCAGGAAAAGCTGCAAAATTCTGCCCAAGAGCTTGATTCTCACTCAACTGTTCCTGCCACACAACAAGTGTCTCAAAATGAAGAGGTGCAGCTTCAGTCCTGTCTCATACCTCAGAAACTTAACACCCAACAACCTTTGTCTACATTGGTCAGAATTTGTGCCTTTTTTTCATTGACATAATTTTAATAATTCCTTTTACCCTTTGCATTGCATTTTCAACTTAGAGAAATGGAGGTAAAAGTTCATGTTGAGTAATTGATACAGAATTTTAACAAAACTCAAAGAATTCTCTTCATGTTGTTCTCTGTTCTCGGCTTCTCGCATAATGGCATTTTTAGATTTCTACATTGAGGTATGATTTGCTTATAATCAGTATATTCTGAATTTCAGGGACTAGACCATTTGCAAATCAAGTCAGAAACAAGTCCAGTTGTTGATCCAACTTGTGTTTAACTTCTATCAGGTGCAAGCATCTTAATCACTAATTTTGGTCGAATCTGCATGTTGTTGCTTATCCCTTTTCCTCTAGCCTGCCATGCAACTTGGTTCCACAAGAAAGTTGCTAATTGTGATCATAGCAGAGAAACTTATAGGCAGATGAGGCAGATGTGCAAAACTTTTGAACACTCACTCTCAAGCGCCTCAGTCATTTCCCTGTCTTACTGTATATTTGATTAGCTATAACTTAGGCTCCAATTTGATGAAATCTAGCAGTGCAGAGTTTTAGAGAACCCAAAGTTGATCTTGAAAGATTATTGTTTGTCTGCATTTTTCATTATTTTCCCTTTACTTGCAGTTATAGTCTTGAAAATGAGCGCAAGAAGCAGGGTGTAATTGATCTCATTAGAAGCTGCCTTGTAAAGGATGTATATTAGACTCAGGTGGAGGGAGGTTTCTTTCGTTGCCTTTAGAGTTAATTCTTTAAGGGACATCATCTAACTTGTTATTACCGTTAGGCTACTACATATAAGATAAGTGTTTTTCCCCTTCTTTTTTAAAATCTCATTTTTACTTTGTCTACAGTGGTTAAATGTAGGTAGCTTAACTTGAAAACAAGATGCGCATGTAATTACAATACCGTTCGAGAAATGTCGATTAATTTAAGAGCTCGTTATTTACACTCTGACTATGACATATTGAATGTTAGTGCAGTGCTTTGAATACTGTATCTATCTATTGCTGTATGTTTCTCTTTTGCAGAGTTTTAAACGGTTCATTATACAGAATGAGAATAAAAATTTAAAAGCTCTCATCCCCACCCTTTGCGGTGAGTTTTTCAACATGACCAATCTTGTGGGAAGCATGTGGGAAATGTATCTGTTTCAGGTTAAGATTCCTTCGTGATCTTTTAGGTGGTTATTACATAGGAATTTCCTTGTAAAGTTATTTATAGGCCGAACATTAGGCCCACGTCACATTTTTCACCCATTGGTAACCTATGAAAGTAATTGCAGCCTAAGGTTTACTATACTTTCTATCTTAGCTTCAGGCATTCAAGAATAAATGTAGCTTTCAAAACCTGATATCTACTCCTATGTTGTCTTTGTCACAACGACAAAATTTCTTAACTTGGATAATGTTATTAGTACAGTGTAATAATGTGAAGTAAATATCATAGTACTAATAATAATGTAATAAAAGTAACAGTCGAGGGCGGGCGGTGGTAGGCCATAGGAATCACGAAATGGATTATCCAACTTAACAGGCTCGAGGTTATAGTTAAATCTTTTCAATTTCGTCACCCATTCTTTTTCTTTGAATCATGAAACCTGGCAAATAATATTCTCAAATAGTGATAAATTCACATGGCCAGCAGACATATAGCCCACAAGGAAACTGTGGATAGCGATTTGAAATCCAGCTCCAATGCTCCATGATAAGAATATGAGAATCATGCTTCCATAGTGCATGTCTATGTAAATAGCTTTCCTCTGATCTCCCTTTTATACACTGAATTTTAACCCAACCGTATATATATATTCAATGAACCAAATCTATGAAGTAGTAATGGGTTGGCAGAGCATAGACGCAAGAAAAGTATTAGAGTCATTTATGTAACTCAGGCAAAAAAAGGGAAAGTCTAGTCGAGTTATTGTTCCATCTGCCCCTAAGCATATTTAGATACAGCACATTAAATTTCTCTATCTCACCAAATCCTTACAATTTGCAGGCCACGAAAAAAAAGGAAATCAGGGGAAAAAATGGATTTTAATTGATTCCCCAGACAAATAGAAAGCTTTCCAGCTTCGACGACATTAATTGTTGTCTGAAAGAAATTAAACCCTAGTCCTCAAAATCTCGACTGCTGTACTTTCAATGGAGGGGAATCAATGCACATTCCTTCAACAACAAAAACCAAAGATATAGGACAAAGGAGGGGTCAGAAGAATTAAAGAAGAAAGAACCAAATTTCCGTGGTGCATAATCTCTACATATCCAGAACCAACCAAATGAGGCAAATTTTTGGAGAAAGAAGAAAAAAGATCAACCCACAATAAGAAACTAATTCTTGCATTGAATCAAAAAGTAAAACCCAAAGTTGCAGTAATATTCATGATCAGAAGGGTTTTTTTTTGTATATAAAGTGGGCAGCGTGTCCCTTCTACAAGAAAAAAAAATCGCTACCCTGTCAGCAAAAGAGAAATTACATACCAGTGAATTAAAAAACTTGAAGATTTCAGCATCTACACCCACCATTTTCACCCCCAAGTCAGTAAACAGAGAATTACATTATATATATATATAGCAGTAATAATAATTAATGAACTGTTATTTGTTCCTAATTAATCTACTCTTCTTTCAGCATATGGGATGGTAAAATGTCTTGAAGAAGGCCATGATCTTTAAGCAAAGACTGCCCTGCGGGGGTGCAAAAACGCCTCTCATTAAGAAAACTAGCGTTAATATTATTTGAACCATTATGGCCAAAGTTCAAAGGAGATAAGCCATTGCCAATGCCAATGCCAAATGATTGTTGTTGTTGATAGAGAGATGGAGTAGTGGTAGTCCTTTGCATTGGCAAACCAAAAGTTGCCGCAGCTCCGGCAGCGGAGAGGGCTGAAGCCAGATGAGCGCCGCCGAGAGTGGGGCGAGGCATGAGAGGGCTGGGGTGAGTGTGTTGGCCTTCGTAAGTGGTAACCACAATGGTTGGATCATTGAAAGATCTCTCAACTCTTTTCTTCACATTACATGATGTGCTGGTGCAACGATAATAACTCCTGGAGGGGAATTAAAACAGTGCAAATTTTAATTAACCCCATCAAAATTGGTAAAGAAGAAAAGCAAAAGCAAAGCAGAATAATGGGTTAAATTAAAGAATTTTACTTAGAAGTTAGTACCTAGGAAAAGGGCTGTTTTTTACAGCTTTTTGGCCGTACTTTCTCCATCTGTACCCATCTTCCAAATGATCAACCTCGCTCTTTGTCATGAACGCGAATCTCGGCTCTCTCTGTCTCTTCTGATTTGTCTTCTTGGGTTTCAACCTAGACCCACCAACACAAACGCCAAAACACCCCCCAAAAAATCCAACAAATCTTCATCAGCTTCATATAATCATTTTGATTGAAATTAAACAAAAGAAAAACTCATTTCTTTTCCAAATTAGTTTTCCAAAATGGGGTTTTTCTGTTTAACAGTCAACCACAAAAACAAACCCAAAAAACATACATACAGACATAAAAGAACCCCATCTTTGTCTCAGTCGTAATTTCTCCCACAGATTTTCAAAAAGTAAAAAAAGAGGAAAAAAAACTCACTGTTTCTTAGTTTTTTGCTGGTCTTCTTCTTGATCTTCTTCTGGTTTAACAGGTTCATCATTAACAGCCTCGCTGGAAGCTGAAGAAATCGAGGAAGAGTTAGGAGTAGCAGGCTGATTAAACACCTCGGGAGACTCGATCTTCGAGGGATTTGGAGCTTCAGTTGCCAGAGATGGTAGTTGATGTGTCATATCAAATAAAGGAGGAGAAGAAGAAGTCATCATCAAGCTGTCTTGAACACCCAACAACTCCATAAACCCTAATGGGATCTTCTCTCCTTCACTCAAATCAAATATACTTTGTAATGGGAAACCGAAACCACTCGATAAACAATCAGAAAACGATGATGGGTTTCCCATAACATCTTCCATCTTTACACCCTCTTTTCTCTCCATGGATATAACTGCTGTATCTCAATAACAAATTCTCTTCATCCAAAAACTTTCACACTCAAAAGAGAAAGAGAATGAAAAAAAGAGAGAGAGAGAAAGTGAAGCTTGGTTTAGTGAAAGAGAAAGAAAGAGTAGAGTAGGGTTCGATCTGATTTATAATAAGAAGGTAGGTGAAAGAGAGAGAGAGAGAGAGAGAGTTTTAGGTTTAGAAGAAAGAAAGTGAGATTTTTGGCTATGGGGAAATGGGGAGAGAGAGAAATTAAAGAGCTATAATGAGGGGGTGGCAAAATGGCAAAACTAAAAACAAGAGAATTGACCGGCAATTGTAGGTCAAAGTTTTGTACGGACATTCAACAGTGCCGGTTGTCATTCAATGCATGAGCTCATCGTTGGTCCGACAGTGTGGTCGAGGTCGACGCTTTCATACGTAGATTTTGACCGGTTAACTGGTTCACAGTGTGAACGAGGTTCCTCTCCACGTGAGATTCTTACGGCGTTATTGCACCTTTTTGGCTTTGGGTTTATAAATTAAACTCGATCGCCTCCGTTATATATCATCTTCCTCTAAACCATTTGCTAATTAATTAAACAAGAATTAAAAATAACAATATAGACTAAAAAGATTATAATTAATTTGAATAATTATCTTATATGCTTTTGATAAAATGATGTGGAGTTCGTAATCTTAGGGTATATATATATTGTTTTATTAAATGGGCAACGTGTATGGTGGTGAATTTTGTTAAAAGAGGATAAGATAACGTATAAATGTAAGGTTTAGCTTAAAAATTAATTATAAAGTGAGCGGGAACTTTCGTCCTATAAGCAAAGAGATAATGTAGGGACTACGTTCAATTATTTAAAAAAAGTACAGTATCACGATTAATATCTTAAATTGCTTTGTTAATGGAGTAAACAATATAATTAAAAACATCAAATGACATATTAGCTAACTAGGTTTTGTTCAAATGGCGTTCACATACTAGAAAAAGCACTGTAAAAGACGGAACGGATTCAGTAAGGTGGAGTAAGACTATATGGGTAGTTAGGATTAACTTATAAATATAAATATATATTCTTGATTATAAAAATGCTAAGTCTAAGCCAATTCAACTATTTGAATCATGATTTCGGCCGTGACCTAAATTTAAAAAATTATAAAATATGAAACATCCATGGTTGATCCATAGCTTTAGATTTGAATTTTGAAATTCCCTTTAAGGATTTGCGGCAGCCGATCGAACCAAACTTTATAATGGAAAGAATTGGCCAATTACCGGCTAGAAACAGTGCATGGCCATGGCAAAAAGTGACAAATTGGCGATTAATGGTGATCACAACTTATTAGTTATTACAAAGAACCTGACCCAAAGTAGGAAAGATTCAACTTTAAAGGTGTGAAATAGAGGCATAAATATTTGCATATATGCTTCCAATATATCTTCACTTATTCAGTCGGTGATAATGGCTGCCTTTTCCTTTGCAGAGAGAGGTAGCGGAAATCCCCATGAAAAAGGCAAAAAGAGGAAGAAGATCGCAATTCCCTCTTTCCCTTTTTCTCTTTGGGGATCTTTGGAAGAAGCAAAAAGAAAAGATGATGATATGCACGTGCGGTGTATAAGCATTGATCAGATTTGAGAGTTGAAGAAACAAAGGAGGGGTCGCATGCTGACATAATTTGCGTGTAAGCTCGACTTACCTTTGCATGCTTCAATAATTCGGTTCCTAACTTTTTTGGGTAAAGATTAAATTAGCCTTGTTCTTTTCACACATCAGTATAGTTCCTTCTTTTTTTTGCTTCAAGTAAATACGGATAAAGTTACCCTCATGATCTCTTCTTCTACTAGAAACCTTATATTAATTCCCTACACCATCATTGGATTTTCTTTTCATCACCCACCATGAATTTGATCCAAAGTTGCAACATCCCTTGTTGGAAGGGTAAAGATGAAAGTTGCTTTTCTATTCATTTTTGGTGTAAATTAATATAATACTATAGATATGTATGTTTTTGTGCTTACTATATAGTGGTACACTTTTAATTAATTTGATTAAGATTAAAAAAAAATTGTACTTGAGGTTGATTAGAGTAGTCGAATTCTAATCACTGAAATTAAGAGTTCTGAACTGATCTACTTCAGCCTTATAACAAAGATTAGAGAGAATTGATAAAAGAATGTAAGCCCAAAAACCCCAAGTATTGAATCATTTTTCTTTTATTATTATTCACTTGATTCCATGTAACTACTCCCACCTACTATCTCGTGAAAGGTATGAAACCACTAGCTTAGGTGACTTATATATATATATATATATATACACAAAACAAACATATAGTCACCCTATTATTATTGCATGAAATTCTCCATCTCTCAAATGCCCCAAGCAACACTCATATCCACTTGTAGCTTTCACAAGAGATACGGCATTAATTGATACCCCATATGATAATCAATTTAATTAATTACTCATATATATTTTATAAAGTTTGATTTAATAATTTCAAAAACCCCCCATTAATTAAAATCACATGTCCAACAAGAGCAACAAATGCCCACATAATTAAATTATAATCTAGCTCTATGGTACTTTTTGATTTTGTTTCTTTTGTTTGTGTTCATAAACCAAAGAGACAAGAATTTAGGATAGAAACAAGAATTGTCAAGTAAAATCCAAACCAAAGATTAGAAGCCGAAAATCAATGTTGAGTTGTTCACTTTAATGTAAAACTTCTTTTTTAGATTTTTATAGGGCAAGATTAAACCAAAGCAGGCCACGATACACGGCCCGGCTGTCCCCATTGAGGCGCGCACACCGATGGGCGATGGCGGGCGACCGTTGGAGCCTTTTGCCACCTTTCTCATACACGTGTTGTTTGTTTACAGGCCTTCTTTATTGGGACCCGTCTTTCATTTTTTTTTTCTTTTTAGGGGGGCACCGCCAACATCCACGTGGTTGATCGGACGGGTGAGAATTGCGTGTAGAGTATGACATCAGAAAGCACGTGCCCTTGATTGTGCCGTGAGTTTGGCATTTTGGGCCCAAAAACTGTTATGTGTTTTTCATACCATTCTCCAATCACGTATTTCACCTTACAGGATTTGGGATCATTTTAATTGGACCGTTCAAGTTTGTTTGCTCCAAAGCCTTGTTTAGGCAAATTCTGCTTTTTCCTTCTTCGTTTTTGTTAGTACATTAATTTAACGTTTTTCTTGTTAATATATAAAAGTACATTATTATGGATTTAATTAATTAAAAAAATGATAGTTTAATCAACAAAATTAAATTTCATATAAAAATTTACTTTTGAAAAATATTTATCTTAACTTAGTGGTACATATATATATACTCATTATACCTTGAGGTCTCAAGATTATTGTAATCATAAGCATTTGTTAGCTAAACTCTACTAAAATAGTAGCAAGATACAGTAAAAGAGGAAGAAAAACATATTCCACTGCAACTAATTAATGTTCTATAGGGAAGGCATCATACAAAAAAAAAAGAGGGAAAAAGGCAAGGGGGGGTTATAATCATAAGGAATCATTCTTAAATAAGGATCTAATTAACTTTTTCAAAGTATATAATGTGTAAATAATTACACTTACATTTGATTACAGGAAAAAAAGGACTTTAATCTTTTTTTTAATGCATGATAGTAGTTTTTCTTGGCTTAAAAAATATAAGATTCGGACTCAATCATACAGACGAGGGGATTCATGCACCTATAAATAATCTCTTTCCCTTTTTTTATATATATATATAAAAAAAACATGAACATTGGGTTTCTTCTTTATCTTATTTTTAGTTTTGTTTTTCCTTCTTCTTCTTCCTTTGAGAATATAATTAGAAAAACTGTTTTGGACACATAAATAGAGAATTAGAGACGGTATGGTAGAGTATATATATGGAAAGGAAAGGGATCAGTGGGGCAAAGTTTGTACGCGGCTTTGGAATATTCTTGGGGAGAGGTAGTTTGCTTTCGATACACGCTCTAAAAGATCTTTGTGTTCATTTTTATTCTAATAATCAGTATGGGTATTATCTACTACTACATATATGTTAGTGGATAGCTGTTTCACTCTTTGATGATTAATTTATATTTTGGCTATACTCTATAAAACTACTATACTCTTTAATTAACAATTAATCTTACATTAATTAATGTAATTATATATTAATCCTTTAATTAAAATAATATTTTGTGACTGTTTGACTAGTGTTTCCTTCTCGGATACGTTTGGGAGCTCCAAAAACAGACAAAATACATACACCCATTCTTGCATTTTTCTTGGCTTTAAAAAAATAAAGTTAATTTGTTTCCTTCTGCCCAAGTCGCAATCTTCCATTACCAGCCTAGTTTTTGGACTCATCGACTCGAAGCCCAAAATTTGACTACGGTCACTAGTCTTCCCTACGTATTCAGACTCATCCCATATTTTTTAGTAATAATATCTTTATGCATTTTGGTCAAATCTTTGAATAAGGCCCCCTATCCCTTCTCTTTCTCTCCCCGTTTTGGTTTTTAGTAACAAATTGCCAAGTAGTTAAACTTTGGGCATATATATAATCTTGCCTGGATATAACGAATGCGACACAAATTGATGGGAAAGAGTCAAGCAATGCTGCAAATTTCGTGAAATATATCATATATATGGAATTTTTGCATGGGTCAATTAACGTATAAAAAAGGTAAGGTTATGTGTCTTATATATCTTATGTGTTAATGTTAAGTAAGCAACTCAAATTTTCGTATAACTAATTGATGAGGATCATTCAAAGATTTCAAGAGATTAATGAAATAAATGAATCGAGGGTTTTCTAGTTAAGAAGATAGGCAACTTGTATAATATTTAAAGTTTAAACCGTAAATAAATAATATTATAAGAATTGGCTAATTACCCACCATTATTGGCGGGTCATAAGCTAAAAATTCCTATAGATGTTTGTTTCGTGGATCATGATATTGATGATTTTTAATATTTGAGATTAACAGATCTTGTTAACCCACACCTAACCGTTGCTTTTGATTAAAAAATTATATAAAGGTGACCAACTTGATCAAGCGAAACCGTGAACTTAATCCTTTCCCATGATCAGATCATTAATAAATGAGCAATCAAACCGAAAGAATAATTATGATTCCCTGTCTCTTACAGTGAGAGTAGACTTTCTAGAAGGTTGACATATATAATTGATCAGGCAATGAAAACTCCTTCTTAATTCCACTGATATATATCTGACTCGTGAATAAGAGTTAACTTTTAGTTTCATCTTTTTGTGAATCATCAATCTTGACCCTATCCGTGAGAGCGATTATTTAAATAAATCTAAAGTAGAGTTGAAAGCTGCACATGGCATGGAGCAAGTCAAAGTAATAAAAACATTTTAGGGTTTTTGGCATGTTCAATCAACATGAATACTATTTATTTTTTCTTTTTCATTCCTTTTTTAAATATATATACTATATATTAATTATTACTATATTATAATATAGAATTGTGTGACTCTCTTTTAAAGAGAGTCAAAGAGACAATAATTTAATGTTTTCTTGCGCTGAAATCTTGTTGATGGTATTGGAATCCTATGGAGAGAAAAATCATCCATCGTCTTGTTCTTCTTCTAATGTCTCCTTCTGTCTGTACTTATACGAAAAATGTATGACGAGACGACTAGCGACTTAGGGGATGCTTATATATATCTTGTCATCTTGACTGTGACAAAAACATGTGCGTGTAATAGATAAGAAACATTGAATCGAGAATTATAGGAAAACAAGTGTAAATGTTATAACGCGCCAGCAGCCAAGAACCTAGCTAGTCATTTTGATTCTTCTACTAAAATCTAATGTTTCTACTCGGAGAATAATAGACTACGATGTTTTACTTTTTGACAAGGAATTTCAAAACAAATTTGCCGACAAAGTAACCATTGGTTTATGGAGTACATAGATAGTCTGATCTCATTATTACTTCATGCATTTTTTTCCAGTGTAGAAAAAGTTTAGGAATATGGTAGAATGGTAGATGATTATCACATTTGTGAAATCGGGATAAGCTATTAACCTGACCCTTTAATAATCTACGGATTTATTGAAATTTAACCTACGAATTTGTTGGACTTAAAATCCTCTGAACTGATAAAATTCTATGTGACCTCAAATCCAAATGTCTTGCACCATGCGAATCCTTACCACCGCATTAACTATTAGTATTAGTCCATGCAACTTTTTTAAAAGCAACAGATCTTAAGAAAATATAGGATCGACCGATCGAGTCCCAAAACCCATTTTCAGCCTTTTCAATTTATTTAGTACAATATTTGATCATAGGTGTACAAAATCTGAAAATTGCAGAACGATCGATTGATGTTTGATGGTCAAAGGAAGGACAATATTGGTACGAAAAGTCCATATGCTGGCGAGTGGTGAAACACACCATTCTAATCTCTTATCTGCCGATTGCAGCTAATTACCTTTCTTTCTAGTTTCTACTTGGTTGGTGCCGAGTGCCGACACGTTTTGCACGATTGCTTCTCAAATTGGAAAATTTTAGTTCACCTTGCTAACCTTATAAATGTCGGTTTGAATCGAGTCATTCCACGTTCCATTGTGCTTCTGAACTAAAACGTGTTCAACCATGCTTCAGCATTTTTATGGAATTTGCCAGCTATTTTCCGTCATTGTCACCTCTCTTTCTAAATACCCCAATTAAACTTTGGGTTCATTATTTTATATAAGCAAGTTCACGAGAAACAATTCTCAAAGCTTCGAGTGACTTTTCTTCCCAAATTCTATATCACATACACATATACTACTAATGGAAAATGTTTGAGAATTAAAAATTAGTAAAAGTTGATATTGCCTACTAAAGCTTTATGATTATATAGGATGCCCCACTTAGATGCGTTCAAATGGCGTTAGAAATGTTTCAAATCTTGAAACAATGCTGATATCAGTAATATCATGAGGGAACGATCTTGTCTTA
Source organism: Corchorus olitorius (assembly GCA_001974825.2). NCBI lineage: Eukaryota > Viridiplantae > Streptophyta > Magnoliopsida > Malvales > Malvaceae > Corchorus > Corchorus olitorius. The sequence continues at coordinate 57,173 of AWUE01018169.1, forward strand.
TGCCTTTATCACTATGATTAAGTTTTTGCTCGCCAGAAAATCTTCCCCTGGGCCCTGAGCCCCTGACCCACTTTTTCTTTTCATTTCTTTTTCCTTCTTTTAATCTTTCCATACACTCAAATATCAAGAAATTAACAGTACTGAAGCTTAAGTAGTGGATTCTGAGAATATTAACTTGCTTTCGATCGGTAAAGTTAGAACGGAAACCAAGAAACAAAGCATTTGGTTGAGAGTTGAGACCTTGATGCTTAATATATATAGTAAAGAAAAAATATATACATAAAAGCTTCCTCAATATACAAAAACCAAAGCCAAATTCAATGTCTCAAACTCAAACTGCAAAGAGACAATAATTTGCATCATGCTTACGTACACTTCAAAAACCGGAAGTTGGTATTAGATAGGCTCGGCCCACTTAACGCCTTCTCAAATCTGTCCTCTTGGCTCTTAGGCCTAAGAGATTTGACAATGGGCCGCCCAATTTTCCAATTTGGAAACGGGCACCAGAAAACAGGGCTGAAACAGAGACAGAGTTACTCTTCCTGACACTTCTGAACCACGCTTATAGAACAACTAGATCAGACAACGTTTCCGTCAATCTTTCTTCATTGAATTGGAAAACCGTTTTGAGAAGAGAAAAGTATACCTAGCAAAAGTCTTACTGTCAATTCACGTGACGAGAAAATTGCAAGTGAGTACCCTGTAAGTCAAAGAGATCAATAGAGGTTTAGAATAAATGAACACATTATAGTTGCTGGTATGATATATTTGACATGTTCTAAAACAGTCTTTTTCTGGCAAGGTTACACAGCCTTCATTGATTTTCACAAAAGTGAAAAATGTTGAGATTTAACACTAGCAGGGTATATCTTGACGAAAGAAAAGATCCCAATCAGGCAAAACATAGATCTCAAGTTGCATTACTTCCAAACAGATAGGATGACACCAAGATTAATAATCAAGAGTTACCAATTTAGTGTAAAACAGTAAGGAGAAGAAATAACCTGGGTGGCTGAGGCCATGAGACCATGATGTCCCAACGCACATTCACCCCCTTGATTATGGAACCCGTTTGCGCTGCAACCACAGATTCAGAACAGGCATGTAACATGAATAACTTCAACTCCCCTGTTTCACATCACATGGCAAGTTCAGGTATTGATGATAGAGAATCATGTTGAGTTTAAGGGCAGCAGTAAATCCTTGCAAGTGGATATTTTTAATCTTCCTTCTTTCATCAAATTAAGGCCTTTATGATATCTAGCTTGAAAACAAGTGCAGAAACCAGACAGCAGATCAAATAATAGAAAAAGTGTCTGTTATCCTAGTATAGCAACTCTATCTAAAAGTGCATATTGAAGCTATTTATACCAGGTCTGTTAATGCCATAAGAAAATTTCTTAATGTCCCTGCAGCGACATTAATTTCTTGCTTTTATTTGCTAGCACATTGTAACTGCTCTAAGCCTGGACAAGAATGTTTAATTAATGAAACGTTGACATAGCTTACACTAAATGTTTCTGTAGATACCTAACCACGGGTGTTAATGTAACATCATGTATGATTAAAAAAGAAAAAATACTAGTTCCATTAAAGGATACTTAACAAGTACCCAAAAGGGAAACAGAGAGTTAGAATTGTTTTCCTTGTGAGCAAAATTTTCAAATATAGCAAAGAATAATGTAATTTCCTTGTTATTTTACTTTGCAAAACATTTCAGCTATAACAGTGTAATTTAACTTTTCCATTACCAAGTAGAATTCAAGATACTCCATATACAAAAACAAGTTTTGTATTATGTACCTCAAGTATGCTACCATATGATCTAGTTTTCAAAGGAATTTCTTAGGCAAAAGGACTCTCAGAGCCAAAGGAAATCAGGGAAAACTAATTAATCTCCATCAGGTTCTACATTCCGATTACATTAAATTTGTGTTAACTCTAACATAGGGCTAAGACTGTTGAAGAACCAGAATATGAGGGTTCAAGGACTTTGAGACAGCATGTTCCAACACCTAATAGCAATCTCTGGTAAGAATGATAAACAAAGAATGCAGAACAATGAATTGATGTCTGCCATATTCTATATTTTCGGCCCAACCACAATCCCAAAGGTGTACAACCAATAAAATTTGATTCGAAACAACTTAAACATGATTTTAATTGCAGACTTATTGGTAGATAATCTCCATGTGCAGTCCAACAAGATTCTAAATTACTTATCTAATAGTAAGATGAAGGCAAAGATATGAATCCATTGTTTGTCCCTGCTTTCCAAGGAAGGGGAATTCAGTGCCAGGATCTAATTTTGTAACAAGATTAAAGTCTTTCAACAGATTTATCTACCTTATTCCCGTGAACTCGTATGGTTTCTTCTAGGATTCTACTGATACGAATGTCTAATCCTTTCTTCAATCAATACCCCCTTTTATCTTTTTCTTTCATAATATTTTGTCCCTCAAGTTCTTTCTCCTAACATAACAAATAAAAATGCTGAAATAATTCTTCTAAAATCTAAACAAACCCATTATTCATCATCATCAATTCATCATTAAATAAATCTACTCAGATTAAATCTAAAACTTCGCATCAATTCATTACCTTGAAAAAGCTGAATCCATCACAGAATTGCTACCGCCTCTTTAGTTCAGCAGGCCGGGCTTGACAAGACCAGCTGATTTTTCTATTTGTTTACCAGATTTAGAGACTAAAGTTACCAATTTTATTAAGGAAAACAGAAAACTTTGTTTCGACAGACAGCGTCTTGAAGGGAGAAAGAAAAAAATTGGAGGAGAGATGAAAAGACATATTACGAGTTTGTGCGTGAATCTAACAATGAAACAAAATCCACCATCCAGATTTTGTGCGGCTTACGGTTTAAGTATTAGATTCACGCACAAACCTGAAATATGTCTCTTCCTTTTGTTTTTTCATCTAATCTCCATTGACTGGCCTCGAAAGAATTGGAAGAGGAGGCCGGAGGGGTTTATGCTTTTTTATGGCACTGTTGGAATTGTCTTGGGATTTATTTTAGGGCTCTGTCTCTGTGGAAACTGAAAAGTGAAAAGTAGCTGCCGCTGCTGGCATTAGCGTTATGCCACAGTCGTTTGTACTACTTTTTATAGGGTTTTTGTTAACGTATTTATTATTAGTACAAATTAATAGTACTAACCCTACTATTCTTCCTTTCCTTTTTTTTTAATAAAAAAATTAATAACAGGGCAGGGTTTTGAATGTTAATTTAACACAGGCTAAAATAATATTATCAAAAAAAAAAACACAAGCTAAATTACTAATTACTAAAGTTTTTTTTTTTGGGGAAAAGAATACCAGTACTAGTTTAAACAGGTAAGATGTGATGTCAATAATAGGGTTAAGGTTAGAAACCAAGAAAAGTGGGTTGAAGATTTGACTGATTGATTGAAATGTAGTACATTTGCATAGATCATGTGATGTGAGTTTTGACTTTAACACAAGCGGTGGGTGAAATACTTACTGACTGCACCGCCTGCCGCCGCCGGTAAATACAGCTCAATCAGCTCATCTGATTCAGGCAGGCCTTGCAGTGTCCAAACTGGGTGCATTTCGGATCGCAGGAACCCATTTATTACTTCCAGGGCTCACTGGACCAAAGATGGGCAATTGGCATACTCTGCTTGCTTTTTTAGAAAAGGGCAAACCATTTGAAAACAATGGATCCAACACCAATTGGCCCAAGAGTTTCAGTTCAATTAATATTAATTAACGGCTCCAAAAGCCTAATTAAGCCGAAGGAAATCAAGGAAGACTGACCAATTTCAAAGGTTTTCCAAATTAATTCTATCTTCATTAGGTCTACAAGACAAGAATTAACTCCATAGTGTCAGTGTACTACAATACCCAGAACAATCAAATTGAAAGCAATCCAAAGGTACCAACCAACATTATTGATCGCAATTAGAAAAATAATAATAATAATAATAATAATAATCAGCATTATGAAATGTTTTAACAAATTGAAATAAAAAAATAAATAAAAATTGTTAAAAACCTAGCATCAACTAAAACCAGAAACAAATCAACTGATTGGAGACATCATTACTGAACAATTGGAATAAGCAGTGGGCATCGCGAATCGGCAGAGTGGACAAAAGTGACTGGTATTAAGCCACTGCACGATGCAATCTTCATGGAATAGATGAGAACACGGCATTCTTGCTACGGTGCTGAGTTTCTTCATCTGCGACGACTTGGACAATTCCTCCAAACAAACCATACATTGGTCATAATCATCAATATTATTGTCTCCAAGCTCCAACCTTTCTAGTGCCTGAATGGATTCTGTCGTTGCTGGTACAGGTTTTGGCGCGCTTTCTTCCATCGCCGCCTCCAAATATTCCTCATCATAATAATTTTCTCCCAAATCTACCCACTCTTCAGCTTCAATATATATGTCTACTACTTCTTCTTTATAGTAATTTCTCATCACAATGTCGGATACCTTCATGGAACAAACATTCAGAAAATTTTCAACATAAATGTCGGTAAATCCAAATTCATATAAAAGGTGGCCCATGGAATCGAGTGCTGAATCAGGCAAAAAAAAATCGTGGGGAGTGGTGCAGAATTCATCACGGTTAAGCAAAATACTCTCACGTCCCATATCCAGGCCATTAACTCTAAACTTTCTGATGATATCGAGAGTAATGTTGATGCGTTGAAGACGTTGCCGGGGGCCATTCAACAACCAAATCATCGGTCCGCCCTCCATGATCAAAAAGAGAGACAAGAATAGGAAATTATATAGAAAAAGGTGGAGACCAAACTTCAGCTACTTGGAGTTCAAGTCAGGGTTTTGTAAAGATTGTTTAATGCCTGCTCTACTTGTTTTACATATATAATTATAGAGTTAGTAGCAGTCCCAGTTGAAATTGGATAACATAATCAAATTCAAATGGAACGGTAGGCTTAATCCTAAGTCTTCGAGGAATAAACTCGTAGTTCTAAAAGGAATAAATACCCATTGGGTAAAATCGTACTTTCAATAGAGCCCAATCACTAAGAAGAGGGCATTCGTAATATATTTATATTTTTCCGGTACAGCTTTTTCCCCCTGTTGAATAATAGACAAATTAGTGAAATTACTATGTTATTTTTATTTTATTTTTTTCCTTCCTGCCAATACAATTTACTATGGTTTTGCCTTCTTTTTTTTCTATTCGCCAGATTAAGTTTTTTCCACAATTTTTGGGCAAAACACTTATAGAATATAGATAATTCAATGTCAAAAAGATTGAAGGGTTTTTAACGTTTCTAATATCGATTTATCTATATGTTTCCGAATTAATTTCTGATTAAAAAGAAACTTGATTTTGATGCTCGTAAAACAAATCCTTAAATCCAATTTGGCTGAGATTTGGTTAGATGAATGTAGATATGTCAAGGAGTCACGGGGCAAAAAATCATTAAAAACTGAGCCAGGGCCCCATAACGCGTTTTTAGCCAAAAAACCGTGATGGTTAGTACACGATTTCGGCTAAAATTTTGCAAAAATTGACCCGAAAGTTTTTTCCACAATCTTTGGCCAAAACACTTATAGAATATATATAATTCAACGCCAAAAAGTTTGAAGGGTTTTTCACGCTTCTAATATCGATTTTCCTATATCTTTCCGAATTAATTTCTGATAAATCAAAACATGATTCTGATGCCCATAAAATCGAATCCTTAAATCAAATTTTGCTGAGATTTGGTTAGATGAATATAGATATGTCAAGGAGCCTCGGGGCCAAAAATCATTAGAAACTGTGCTGGGGCCTCAAAACGTGTTTTTAGCAAAAAAAAAACAGTGATGGTTAGTATACGATTTCGGCTAAAATTTTGCAAAAATTGACCCGAAAGTTTTTTCCACAATCTTTGGCCAAAACACTTATAGAATATAGATAATTCAACGCCAAAAAGATTGAAGGGTTTTTCACGTTTCTAATATCGATTTATCTATATGTTTCAGAATTAATTTCTGATTAAAAAGAAACTTGATTTTGATGCTCGTAAAACAAATCCTTAAATCCAATTTGGCTGAGATTTGGTTAGATGAATGTAGATATGTCAAGGAGTCTCGGGGCAAAAAATCATTAAAAACTGAGTCGGGGCCCCAGAACGCGTTTTTAGCCAAAAACACCGTGATGGTTAGTACACGATTTCGGCTAAAATTTTGCAAAAATTGACCCGAAAGTTTTTTCCACAATCTTTGGCCAAAACACTTATAGAATATATATAATTCAACGCCAAAAAGTTTGAAGGGTTTTTCACGCTTCTAATATCGATTTTACTATATCTTTCCGAATTAATTTCTGATTAAATCGAAACATGATTCTGATGCCCGTAAAATCAAATCCTTAAATCCAATTTGGCTGAGATTTGGTTAGATGAATATAGATATGTCAAGGAGTCTCGGGGCCCAAAATCATTAAAAACTGAGCCGGGGCCCCAAAACGCGTTTTTAGCCAAAAAAAACTGTGATGGTTAGTACACGATTTCGGCTAAAATTTTGCAAAAATTGACCCGAAAGTTTTTTCCACAATCTTTGGCCAAAACACTTATAGAATATAGATAATTCAACGCCAAAAAGATTGAAAGGGTTTTTCACGTTTCTAATATCGATTTATCTATATGTTTCCGAATTAATTTCTGATTAAAAAGAAACTTGATTTTGATTAGGGATGCAAGTGGGTAGTGAATAATAGGGTACCCGACACTACCCAACCCGATTAAGTAGGGTTAGGGTATTGTATAATAGGGTTAGGGTAGGGTACGGGTAGTGATTTTAGTACCCGTGACGGGTTCGGGTAGTGACCTTAGGGTACCCACTACCCGAACCCGATTACTAATTAATTATTTTAATATTAAATTTTTTAATTTATATTTTATATTTTTTACTTAAAAAATT
>AWUE01018172.1:0-18854 GCA_001974825.2 Corchorus olitorius
AAGCAATTATATAAATTCCCTCCCAGGCTCCCCTCATAGAGCCTCGTTACTTAATCCTTCATAACTAACTGGTATGTTCGAGACTAAATCAACACTCTAGCATTAGTAATTTCATAATCCTCAAAACATGTAAAATTTCCACAGGATTCAAGCCATAACAAGAGAAATAACGCTTTTGGGAATAAAAATAAACGAAGATTTAGTCATAAATTAAAACAAAAAGCAGAAATAAAAAAAGAAATGGAAAAGACCTTGAGTCGACGGCCTCTGATCGGACGGCCTTCCCGACCTCATCGACTACACTGGAGTCATTGGCGCTGGGTAACGTGTTTCGCCTGAGCCACCGTTGTTGTCGCTGTTGCTGTGGAAACTGCTGGCCTGGACTGAAAGCTAGGGTTCGCGTTCACTCCGCTGCCCCGCCCAACGCCAATCCCCCGCGGAGATCTCCCTCAACTGTTCATATCACAAACCTAAACTCCATAAAACTTAAATTTGGGGGGGAAGAATCAAAAGAAAAGATAGAGACGATGGGAGTTGTGAAAAGAATCGGGTGTGAACTGAAGTTTGAAACCCCTTCTCCCACAAATTCAATTTATGGGCCTTTCATTTAATCCGCTTTCCTTTGGCCCAAATTTACGTGACGTAAGCTCGTAAAGAACGTTGCTATTGATGAATCTGGGCCCGATCCGGCCCGCTCTCATCAACTCACACGTGTCCAGTTGCAACCCACTTCGCCACCAAGATTAACAGCACCCATACACTATATATCAAAGGCCACAAAATAACGCATCAGACACGCATTTATTTCTCTATCATGATAATAGGAAAAATTAAATAAAGGAAAACTGGAATTACCGAAGTAATCATCTGAAAGAAAATTTTGGATTTTCTTTTTTATCTCTGATATGATTAAGAACATTTAAGAAAAGACCAACTGCTAATGTAAAAAATACTAAATGGAGATTATTAGTAGCATTTTCCATCCATAAGTGACTCTCCTTTTACCTCAAAATCTTTAATTAGCAGGTGATTTGAGTGATCCCTTGAATTGTTTAGCAATCTAGTGACAATAGAAACATAAACATCATCCTTGAAGTTATCTTATTGTGCACACTTCTTTTTAAGCAATCCTCTCAACATCATCTTCTTTAAGAAATTTATCGGCATGATAAAATTGCATGCGTTATATGATCCGTATTTTACCTATAAGAGATGACAATATGATGCATTTTGCCCTGTAGTCTTTCCTTGAGGAACTGCTGCAGAGAGATTAAAGAGGAGACACCTTAAACAAGACAATTGGTTGAAACTAAGGGGACTAGTTAACAAATCATCCTAAAGAGACACATAAAAACTCACAAAGTAGCAACATGTGGAGTCTCCTTTCGGACGTTTGCTCTGAAGGAGGAGTTTTGAGTTTCTGCATTGAGTTTGAGTTCTTCTGAGTTTAGTTAGTTAAGTGCTTAGTCTCAATATTGAATTACAACAGTTTCTGATCTAGTTGATTGCCTGTTGAGTTTTCTTTGGGGGGTGATTATGGAAGGAGTTAATAGGGATGTGGAATCATCTAAAGTTAACGGAGGAGGAACAAGAGGAGATTATAGAGAATGTCCCCCAAACCAGAAGAGATTGATGGAGAGAAACCATGGCTGGTGGGACGACTTCTAACTGAAAAACCCTTTAATAAACAGTGATTCATGCGAACTATGAAGTCCATCTGGAGGTTGGTGAAGGAAGTTTTGATATTTGAGATGGAAGACAGTCTCTTTCTGTTTAAGTTTTATTCAGAGACTGATCGGGACAGAGTTGTTGATGGTAGTTCGTGGACTTTTTATAACTATTTGCTGTGTTTTGCTGATTATCATGGGGATCTTCGCCCAGATCAATATGTCTTTACAAAAGGTTTGTTTTGGATCCGAGTTTATGATTTACCATTGGGTATGCGCTCGATTGCTATGGCCAGAACAATTGGAGGAAGGATTGGTGATTTGATTGAGGTCGATGAGGCACTGGAAGCAGAAGGGGGATCGATTTTCTTACGGGTGCGAGTTTCGATTGATGTAACCAAACCTTTGAGGCGGACAATTGTTGTAAGGGATGGAGAAGGTTTAATCCAAGGTAGATTAAGTTATGAAAGGCCACCTCTTTTTTGCCCAATTTGTGGTTTATTGGGGCATGGTGAATTAGATTGTGAAGATCCTACTGCTAGTACTGTTAGGGAGACTGGATTATACCAGTATGGTCCATGGTTGTGCGTTTCGCCACTCAAGAGGAAAAGGGAGCCTGTGGGAAGTGCAGCTTTCCGGCAATGGGGTAAAAGTATGGATGGTAAGGTTAGCACAAAGAGTTCGGAGGGTGCGGGTAGGAACACTAAAAGACCTTTGTTTATTGAGCGAACCGCTGCAATGGTTGCCGGCCGGAGGGCTACAACGACGTTGTCAGGGAAAGAATTGGTCAACAAAGATACTATTTTTTCGGGATTTCGTGATCAAAGGAAAGAGGAGATTGTTGGAGATAATCTCGCTGGTTTGGTGGACAGAGAACGGGAGAGATTTGGGGCAAAATTGACGGTGAGTGATCAAGTGGGAAATAAAGGAAGGCGGACTTCATGGGATTTAATTGAAAGTGAATCCCCCTATTTACGTAGGGAGGAAGGAGAAGTCAACAGGGAGTTTGCAAGGGCTGCCAGTAAAAAAACTAATGTGGATTATGTGGATTTGGGTCAAAGTCTAGGCCCTCATGGAGGAGTTAGAAGAGAAATTAGCCCTTTGGCTAAGTCACATACTAAGCATGACATGCAAGCCCAAAGTGCAGGATTGGATCGTGGAAATCCAAATGTGGATTGCTTCAATTTCCAAGCTACAAAACACATTGTAGATGTTGAGGTGTCATCTGTTTCAAGACATTCTGCTACAAGCAAAAATGTGTCCCGAAGGAAGAAACTGTTGCCAAAGCGCATCTGCACTGGGGAGCGAGCCAAACAGAAAGCAGGATGTCTCTTGGAAAAAGAATTGGACAAGAGGAGGTGAATAATCATGAGAATGTGATGGATGAGGGTGACAAGAAGTTGAAGAAGTGTAACACGGCGTTGAGCTTTGATGATTTAATGGCGGAGGCTGGTAGTTAGCCCCGCCAAGCGCCATGAATATACTTGCTTGGAACTGCCGCGGGCTTGGGAACCCGTGTGCAGTTCGAGCTCTTAAGGAGCTTATTCGAAAAGAAGGTCCTAGTGTGGTTTTTATTTCGGAGACTTTATTACCTAGTAGAAAATTAGATCGTATTAGGAGTTGTTGCGGGTTTCAATATTGTTTTGGTGTAGATTCTGAAGGAAGAAGTGGGGGTCTTGCGATGTTGTGGGATGATAGTGTTGCGCTAGAACTGCTTAGTTACTCAAAAAATCATATTGATATGTTGGTAGATGAGAAAAATGGGAAGGAGAAGTGGAGGTTAACGGGTTTTTACGGGGAGCCAGATACAGGCCGAAGAATGAATTGATGGAATTTGCTACGGCAACTTGCTGACAATAGAGTGAATACTTGGGCTTGTATTGGGGATTTCAATAAAATTCTTTTGGGATGGGAGAAAGATGGTGGACGAAATAGGCCTAATGCACAAATGAGTAATTTTCGAAAGGCTTTAGAAGATAGTTCTCTTCATGATTTGGGGTATAATGGGAATATTTTCACTTGGAGAAGAGGTGGTATTTCATAGAGGTTAGACCGATGTGTGGCAACGGAGTTATGGAGGAGTCGATTTCCGAATGCTAGCCTCACCCACCTGATCTCGAGCACTTCGGATCATTATCCGATTTTGCTCCAAACTGAACAGAGGATACCGCCCAGAAGGAAGAGAGGAAAACTGCCACAGCGCAGGTACTTTGAGACTACATGGTGCAAAGAGCCCCATTTTGAGGATCACTTGAAGAGTATTTGGAGTCGAGGTGAGATTATTAATCTGCCAGCAAAATTAAATGATGTGAGAGAGGATTTACGATCCCACTTTGCTAAAGGGATGGGTGATAATAGAAATATAATTGAGGCTTTCAATAAGGAGCTAACAATGCTGGTCAGAATGATGAATGGGAATGTGGAACGACAAAAACAGGTTAGAGAAGAATTGAACAAACTTCTTGAGAAGGAGGAGACATATTGGATGCAAAGAAGTAGGGTCAATTGGTTGAGGGAGGGAGATAAAAACACAAAATTTTTTCATGGCCAAGCTAATAAGCGAAGAAAGAAAAATACTATTATTGGTTTGGAGGATGAGGATGGTAGGTGGAGGGATGACCCAATTGAACTTCAACAGATTGCAATTTCCTATTTTCAGAAACTGTTTAATTCCACTGAACCTAAGCACTTTACTAAAATTCTTGAGAAGATTCAACCTCGAGTGACAGCAGAGATGAATGCTTCTCTTCTTTCAGAGTTTATGGCAGAGGAGATTCACAATGCCCTTAAACAAATGCACCCCACAAAGGCACCAAGTCCTGATGGTATGCCTGCTTTCTTTTTTCAGAAATTTTTTCCTACTATTGGTTGTGATGTTGTTAGTTATTGTCTTAATATACTTAATGGCAATTTATCTTTTTCTGATGTTAATCATACTCATATTGCCTTAATTCCCAAAACCAAATATCCCAGAAACATGACCCAGTTTCGACCTATTAGCCTTTGTAATGTGCTTTACAAAATTGTTTCTAAAGTGTTGGTAAACAGGCTGGAAGCACATCTTCCTAGTTGTATCAGTGAAACTCAGAGCGCTTTTGTCCCGGGTAGACTAATTACTGATAACATCTTGGTTGCTTATGAGCTTCTTCACACGCTCCGACACAATCAGAAAGGGAAGCAGGGCTATTTTGCTTTGAAGCTGGATATGAGCAAAGCCTATGATCGGGTGGAGTGGGATTTTTTGGATGCTGTCATAAGGCGCATGTGATTTGACGGTAAATGGGTTGATTTGGTTATGTCGTGTGTTCGTTCGGTTTCTTTTTCTGTTTTAGTTAATGGTGAAATAACTGATCAGTTTAGTCCAAGTCGTGGACTGAGGCAAGGTGACCCCCTTTCACCATACCTGTTTTTGTTTTGTACTGAAGCTCTTTCTGTCATGCTCAATGATAGTCAAGCTAAAGGTCTACTGAGAGGTGTAGCTGCTAGTCGAAATGGTCCGCGAGTTAATCACTTGTTTTTTGCTGTCGATAGCCTTTTATTTGGTAAGGCCAATTTGGTGGATAGCAAGAGGGTGAAGGACATACTTACGAGGTACGAAGAATGCTCGGGACAGAAAATTAATTTTGACAAATCGGCTATTATCTTTGGTAGTAATGTTAGTAGGGATTGTAGAGCAGAGCTTTTAAGGTTGTTTGAGGTGGAAGAACAGGATTGTATTGAAAAATATTTGGGCTTGCCAGCCATGGTGGGACGTAATAGACGGCATGCTTTTGGAGAGCTGAAAGATCGTATTTGGAAAAAACTTCAGATTTGGAATATCCGAATGTTGTCTCAAGGGGGTAGAGAAGTCTTGATTAAAGCAGTATTGCAGGCTATTCCCACATACACTATGAATGTATTTGCGCTACCAAAAGTTTTGTGCAAAGAAATTAATAGTGTAATTTCAAGGTTTTGGTGGAAACAAAAAATTGATAAAAGGCCTATTTATTGGAAGAGGTGGACTGATCTGTGTAGGAGCAAGGATTTGGGAGGTATGGGATTTCGGGACATGGAGAATTTTAATGTGGCTCTATTGGCAAAGCAAGGGTGGCGACTCCTTACCGAATGCTCTAGTCTAGCCTATCGGGTTCTGAAAGCTAGATATTTCCCAAGAACAAATTTTTTAAATGCAAAGTTGGGTTGAAATCCATCTTTTACTTGACGGAGTATTTGGGGTTCTCAATTTCTTCTTGAGCATGGCACACGTTGGAGAGTTGGCAATGGAGCTAATATTTATATATTGCAGGATAAATGGGTGCCTCGGATTCATGGCTTTATCCCATAATCTGGCTTGGGTAAGATTGATTTTGATTCACGTGTGATAGATCTTATTGACCAAGAAAGGGGTGGATGGAATATGGAATTCATTGAAAGTATTTTCTCTGAGGATAAGGCTTTAGCCATAGGGCAGATTGCGTTGAGTAGAGCTTCGTTACCTGATTGGTTGATTTGGCATTTTGACAATAAGGGGTTTTATTCGGTTCGAAATGGCTATCGTGTACTTTTTAATATGCAGGGAGATGATGAATTTAGAAGTGTTGAAGAGGTGGAAGATGATAAACAGGTGCTACGGCAACTTTGGAAAGCTAATGTTCCTCAGAAAGTGAAGATTTTGGGATGGAAAGTTTTTCATGAAATATTGCCTGTTGCAACAAATTTAGCTCGAAGAGGAATGGAGGTGGATCAGGTCTGCTTTAGGTGTAAAAATGAGTTGGAAACGATGTCTCATGCCATTAAAGACTGCGAGTTTGCTGCTGCTGTTTGGGATATCGTGAATGATCAGTATAGCAGAGGGAAGGATGCCTTGCTGCCAGGATCGGGTTTCTTTGGTGACTTGAGATGGCGAGAGTTATACATGGTCACTGTTTGGGCAATTTGGAATGATCGGAATACAGAATTTCATGAGGGTAAGAAGCGAAGTCCACAACAAACTGTGGATTTTATTCGCTCATATCTACTGGAATACCAAAGATGTCAACAAGCAGTTTCGATTTCGCTGAGCTTGCATGACACTACACATTGGAGGAAGCCGCAAAGGGGTTTTGTAAAGATCAATTTTGATGGCTCTTATTTAGCTGTTATGAATCAGGGAAGCTTTGGTGCGCTAGCTCGAGATGAAGATGGCCAAGTGTTGGGAGCCATCGCTGGACAGATTGTAATGGTTGCTGATGCTTTCTCGGCAGAATGCCTGGCTGCAATTAAAGCTGTAAATTGGGCAAAGGACATGGGATTTCGGCAAGTTGAAATAGAAGGTGATGCCCTATCGATCATCCGGAAGGTTAATGCTGTGGTACCTGATTTTTCACCTATCGGCCCTTATATTGCAGATCTTAAGTTTCTTAGTTCACTTTTTATTTCTTGCATCTTCCTACATGTAAGGAGAGATGGTAATGCAGTTGCTCATGCTTTAACTAGCTTAGGTGCTTCCCTACTCAAGGAGAAAATTTGGATGGAGGAAGTATCGGACTCAGTTATGGCTGCTCTTCAATTAGATTGTAATGCTTTACCACATTAATGAAATGAATCTTTTTATCTCGAAAAAATAAAATTTCTAAAATTGATTCAGTACATACCAATATATGATTTATTTGGATATTTTTCTAAATGGACCTTGGAAATCAATTCATGGGCTTTTCATCTTCATCTAGCTCTTTGGACTGTTTTAAAGACTAGTTATTGGGCTTTCTCGATATCCATCTTAATGTATGCATCATCAATGCATGTCTCTCCAAAGAAAAAGTATGCATGTGCATCAATGATCATGTATGCGCACTATCATCTTCATATACATGAGAACATATATATATATACAAATAAAAATAATCCATCAAGATTCAAGGATAGTAATTTTGAACAGTCAAAAATAGTTGGAAGAAAAATCTCTGTTCAAAGCCTTGAATAACGGTTAGATTTAGTTGTTAGTTAAATTGCAGTTGGTGATCTAACATGACTACCACTTTTCAATAATCTTTGGATAACTTTTCTTAATCTGTCCTGGTCACCTGGTACTGGTAGGATTGAACTTCTTTAACATTGGACCGACCAAAAAGAATTGGATAATTATCCTATTGAAATTTATTTCCTTAACGCGTTTTTATAAGCAACTGACTCGTGCCATTGCATAATTTTTCTTAGTATGGTTTTTTGGTTGGATTTTTTTACATTTATCTGGTAATAAAAGATAATCTACATAAATGACAAAATCCCCATGTTTCCCTTCAAACGGAATTGAAGGCTTACAACAAAGCCGACAGAGATTTATCCAAGTTTTGGATATTGGAAAGTGACTTGGCCCAATGCTGCACAGGTGTTTGATGAAATGAGAGTTCAAACTTTTTGGTGACGAAAACCGTTATTGCCAGTTGGGCAAATTATTTATCTTTGAAGATGACGGGCGATTGAACCTTTGTCATTGCAATTTGGAATGTTTCTTGCGACATTTTTCTTCCAGCCCTTTCAGTCTAATGTCTTCATCTGACAGTTTAGAGCCATGTGTTGGTTCTGAAAGCTTGAAACTTGGCAAAATTTTCAGCTTTTTTGTTGTAAATGTAGTGTCAATTTTAGATTAAGCTCTTTACTGAGCCCTGAAAATATTTGGCCATTTTCTGATAATTGAGGAGGCCAGCAATTGGGGTTCTCATTTTCTTCATATTTCAACTTGGTCGATTAGCAGTTTTTCACTAATGTCTCTTATGCCTCCTCATGCTTTGAAGTCCATTATTCAAACTTCCATTAACACCACATATATAGAATCTGGTATTCTGTTACTTCAATCTAAATCTCCATGACAGGGAAGCCTAAACCATAAAAAGTTCTACTGCTAGCTTTAGCTTGGGGCCTTGGGCCCCTGACATAAATGTGCCCTGCGTGGCAAGAAATGAACAGCAGCACTGATGTAATTGCCAGCCTAACTAGATCCTCTCTGTTAAATTGAGCTACTTAAAGTCTAACTGAAATTCAAATCTATGTCAAATGAGTCAAATTACTCAAGGACCAAACGGGCATTAGGGAGCTTCCTTTATCTTGCTTCTTGCACTTTTTTTGCTTAAGAATATACTTTAACAGATGATGCTTGAGCTTGAGTTAGTTAACTGTCAAAAAGGTTGTTGGAAGCATCTAGGTGGGAGATTCTAGCGTGTACGTTTTATATAACCCAATAACATATGAAAAACAGATAGTGATTTTATCCTTAGCCTTTTAGGTAAAGATAATCTTAAATGGAGATTCTTCAATAAAAATTTCATTCTTAATCGATTTAAAAAACAGAACTTTCAATTAATTAAGGGATGAATATACATCCCCTTTTGAGTTCAAACTACCATGCCCTTATTAGTAGGGTCTTAATGAAAAACAAAAATTAAAATCAAAACTAAAAAGCAATAACCACATCAGAAATTCCACAAGCTTCTTCAATCCAAGGAAGATTCAGCATCAGCTTGCCATCATTGGACCACTCAGAAGTCACCTCAGCACCATTCACAAGACATTTCTTCGGAGGCTCATTGGCATAGGCAAGGAAGTTCCCACCACCTTTAACTTTAATCCTGGCTGCAGCCTCCTCGTAATCCAATTCTTGAATTGTTCCTCCAGAGTTAAACATATTGGTTAGACCAATAGGTGCAAATTTGGCCACAGGACCCAACTTCTTAATGGGCACAAAGAAGAAAAGCTCAAATGTAGAAGGTTGAATGGTGACTTGAATTGGATCAGATTTTGATGTCGCAAAGAGCAGTTTTTCAGCCTGGTCAAGATAGACCACGTATTCTTCAGCTTCACCCATTTCAGCAGCTTCAACAGATTGGTCCCATTCAATATCCTTCACATGAACAGTGCCAGAAACAGGCTTGTAACACTGTGAATAGCCCAAAATCCTTCGCTCTTTAGGATCCCAACCAGCTCCTTGACAGTTGAAAGCTCCAATTACACCTCCATACTACATAAAAATGAGAATTGAATTAGTTTAACATATTTAAGTCAGTCCAAATACCCTAAAAAAAAAGTTACATACCTTGTTGAAATTCCAGATCTTGAGAATAGACTTGTTGTCAAACAGAGGGTTAACAAAAAGGCAGTCTCTGCTTGGAAGGGCATAGCGTTGGCACTTTGGGATGGTGCCATCAGGGTAAACAAGTTTCTTAATAAGGTCAAAATCATGGCATCCAAGGGAGTCACTGAGATAGACTGGTCCACCGCAAATTGCCCTTGACCCAGCATGGTATTTGGCGCAAACATGGTCAGATTGGAACATATCCCAATCAGGTTGGATGATTTGACCCATCCACAAACTGTTGTAAGAACAGTGAATCATGTGAACTCCTTGTAACCAGAAAACTCCATTGGGATCACCATTTGGATCTTGGAACCAGAAATCATCACCTGTTTGTAAAAATAATTAAAACCCATTATTAGTTGAGTTAAATGGATCAATGTTTTGAATTTTAAAAAGAAAAAGAGTAATGGGGTTTGATTACTTACCAACTCTACCCATGGCTACTTGCTTAGTACCAAGGAAGAAAAAGTCGTTGGCTTGTTGCATGCTTGAGATAATTCCAGTTCCTTTGAAATTCTTTGACAAGGATTTTGTCAACCCATCATAATAAGCCTTTGCAAGCTCCACTCTGCCTCCATATTCTTCAGACATATACTCCAGAGTCTGGAATTCAAAGTCAAATACAAATATATATATTAACTATTGATAACCAAATATAAAAAAACAGATAAAATATTGTAATCTTTAAAACACTTACATGAATGACATCGACTTTGACTCCAGTAATACCAGATTTGGCAAGGTGAGAATGCATGGAGTCGTAAAACTCAGTGGCTTGACTTGGATGAACAAGTCCAATTCCAGCTTCAACAATTTTGTCCACAGCCAAATCCGGCATCGTTCCTCTAAGCCCAGAAGAGACATTGCAAGGGGCAACCTTGCAATTCAGATGAGTCGCTCCTGGTCTAACGCCGCCCCAAGCGCCGCAGAGAGCATGCCAAACCCAAATATCATCCAAACCTTTGAACTTGCTTCTCAAGTCCCTTGTAAAAGCCTGCAAGCCATAGTCATCAGCATCCTTCCCATCGCCTCCATCTGAGCCACTGGTTTCTTCATCTCCTCCAAACATATCATCCAATTCTTTTTTCAGAATCTCAATCTTGGAATCAATTTCGGAAAGATCAGTGACACCAGATTGAACGGCTCTGTTTCGAGCTTTAATGGCGTGTTCGAGTTCAATGGCCTTCGTAATCAGCATCTTCGGCCTCTGTGGATTGAATGGAGGAGCATTAGGACCCAATAAAGAACCGCCTTTATATTTTCTGAACTTCTCACCCTCATCAAATCTGTGAAGCCTGCCAGTCATTTGTTCCCCACCAAGAACAAGGTTTTTGGCATCCTCGTGTGGGTTATCAGAATCAAAATTGATGCTTTGCCATCCATCGTCGATGATTATAAACCTCGCCGGAACGCCGCCCTCTGAAAACTCTTTAACGCCCTGCCATACACCAGACGGGTCCACGGTTAAGTACATTGCATCCCAAGTGCACCAACCAAATTTGTCAACGAGGGAAGGAGTGTTTTTCTCTTCCAAGAGCTTAAAGGTGTTAAGATGAACCCTAAGGGCACTAAATGCTTCTTTCATCAAGTTGAATGGGTTATCAGACACATGAACATAAGCAATCGAATTGAAAGAAGATGACTTGACTTGAGTTGAACCACTCTCGGCAAAGATCATGACGTGGCCATCTTGACCAGGCCAAAGAGCTGACCGAAAACTCCCTTCAATGATTGGTATAATCATGAAATATGAATTGATTTCAGGGACATCTAAGACTACCCATTGGGTTTCTAATTGTAAATCAGAACCAGAAGTTCCTACCCATTGTGTGGACCACCATGTTTTGAACCTAAAGATACTCAAAAAGTTTCTATCGGTGAATCTACCCAAAGAGTTGGTCATTTTATCAGAGGGTTGGTCTTTGGTGAATCCTAGGAACCCACCTCTGTGAGACAGAGACTGGACTCGCTCAAGCAGGGGAAGTGGAGCGTCAGACTCTGAGTTGAACGAAAATGGTGTAAAACTGACGTTGCTAGGAACATCATGGAGTAAAGGGAAGCCTTTGACATTAAATTTGCCATTAGCCAGAGTAAAGTTTTTCTCCAAACTACTGGAGTCGAGGAGATTGAAAACAGAGTTGGCGGGATTGTTTGGAGGCGCCATGACAAAGTGAAACAGAGAAAAACAGAGACAACAAGGAAACAAGGAACAAGAAAGGAAAAGAAAGCACGAAGAACTCTTAAAGACTAGATGAAAGTTGAGTTTTAATTCTCAATGTGGAGATGGAGACGAACGGAGAGGGTTTATATAGAGGAGCAAGAACCACTTTTATGGAATCTGAATCAGTGGAGATTTTCTTTAATCTCCAAAGCCTAAAAATCAGTTATATATTTCTTTACAATTAATGATAATAAAGAGGAAACGAATAGGAAGCCAGAGATTTACAAAAGAAAATCAAAGCAGCGGAATTGAATGTACGAAAATCTTTGATACACTTTACAAAAATAACTTAGTTTAGAAAAAAGATTTACAAGGAAGAAAAATTATGGTAGTTGGGGAACAATGAAGTTGATGAACTAAAAAAGGAATATGGTTAATGAGAGCTTGATCAAGAGAGCTGTTTTGCTTAGCTTAGCTTATGCAGAGATCAAAAATTGGTGGTGAGCTTCTTCAGCTATGCAACGTATATATAGAGGAATAAAGTTAAATGGGATTCGTAATAAAATTGAATAAACAATAGAATCAAATTTATCTAGATAACAAGAAATGTTGGGCGGTTGCTTTTTGGGTTGGTGATGGTTAATTTCTGGTTCTGTTCTTGTGTTAGTTTTGGTGTAGTTGCTTTCCTTGTACCATGATGGGAGTTATGACTAAAGAAAGTTACATCTAGAAACACATGGAACCTTAACAATGGTACTGTTTTATTTTTAAAAAATGAAGAAACTTAAAGGGTTAAACTTTGAAGGATGATGATGATTAATGTATGGGTGCATGTAATGTATGCTTAGCATATTGAGTCCAACTAAGAGAAACTGGAAAGTTCTTTCATCTGCACTTGACTTTTTAAGTATTTTTTTAATACAATCTGGTTGCTTAGTTGGAGGCTAGGCTGCCCCTTGCTGAGATGCAGAAATGGAAAATGGTAGGTGGGAAATTTCAAACTTTGTTTATATTAAGCTGATTCAGCTCCAAATCAGACAATTTAATGGTTAATAACAACATTTTATTAGCTTTGTTGGAGGATCCATGGCCCATAATTGCCATTGTCATAGGGAAAATGATGACATGATGGATGGATCCCATATAGCTTGCTATGCTAATTTAATCATCAAAATAATTAAAATTAATTAATTTTGTTATACTATTAAGCTTCTTGGTAGGCCAACAAGGAACTTTCTCGAGAAATTTGTGATGCTGAGCTGAGGGATTATTTTTCGTGGGGCCAACTCCAATCCAATGTCCAAGGCTCCCAAGCCAAACCTTATTCTTGGCTAAAGATCATAAAGATTATTAGCAAGTTATAAGACTATTGGTTTAGATAAATAAACAAACAGGAAAAAGCTTCTAGGCACGGGGACCTCCCGTGGATGATTAATTATTAATTAAGTATAAAGTATTATTTCTTTTCCTTTTCTTGTTGAATTAACATTTAACACCGTCAGCTTGGGCTGATTTGAATATTTAGATTTCCAACTGATATCTCTCGAAGATTGAAGATTGCTGGTGGACGAAACTGGAAGGTTTCCGTTTATATTAATTTCCTTCCTTCTTTCTTAAACCAAGATTTATTTTTAATTAATTATATGTTTCTTGTTTCCCTTTTTGTTCATATTATCTATATCCTTTCGCTTAATTATAAGAAGATGTTTGCTACCATAAATGATCTCAACGTACGTCTTTGATTTGCAAGGTCATGCATGGCTCGATGGTTGCAATAAAGGCTCGACCCAAGTATCACGCAAGTGAATTGAATTAATACTATGAAAATATTTTGTTCAATGAAATTAATTCTTTCTCAAAGTTGAATATAGATAAGGTCGATGTCGACTTCGACGAAGTTTCCAACTTTATTTTGTTACTAAAATTCACCTTAGGAACCGATATTGAACTGCAATAATTTCGGGAGATAATGAGATTTTTGTTTACTATTACTATCACAAGAAAGAAGAATATACTTTCTGGACAAAAAAGAAAAAAAAGAAAGAAAGAAGAATATACTTAGATATTTTACTTGTCCAAGGAATTTGTTTATAATTGTCCATTTTTTTCCAAAGCAGAAGGTGAATATATAGAAATTATAAATCTTTATCAAGAGATAAATGAATGAAGAGAAATAATATGGATTTTTTATAAATTAAAATGTTAAATTATCTATATATTTACTTGTATTTTATTTTTAGGTAAAAGGTAAAAAGCTTAATCTTTAATTCTTAAAAAAAAATAATGCCAAAAAAAATCTTAAAAATAAAAGGAACTATGGCCCACGATTGGTATTTTTTGTTCACAATTGGTATTAGAGGTACGCCGGGGGAACAATGTAAAACTGGGCCCAAAAGGATTATTTATAAAAGTCTGAGTTGAACTCAATATGGGCCCAGTTAATTAAGTTGGGGTGTCGGGTGAAGTTAAGCTGCTTGACTGGAACCGACCATTAAAAAGGAGAAGATAAATATAAATATATTTATTTATGATATAATATAAAATTAAAGGCATTGAAATGAAATGGGAACTTTATTAAAAATTAAAATTGATCATTTTCATTTTTTTTTCTTTGAACAAAAAAATTGATCATTTTCTTTCTTCCTTTTCTAAGCTAACTGATTTTCCCAATCTAAAAAAGAGTCCGTTAAGCAGGTTTAAGGTAGGAAAAAAAAAATTCTTTGATTCTAGAATGATCAATTAGGAAGCAGATTATTGTGCTAGACCACGGAAATAAATAAAAATAAATTAGTATTTGAGGACTGTGGTGGAAGGTATCCGAGTTCGAAGCTTCAAGGAGTCCCTCTTGATAGGTTATGTGTTAGCAACTAGCTATGAGTAAAATCCACGAGAGAAATAGACTTTCCTAGCATCAACATCCAACAGATTCAACATTCCATCAGGCGGCGAAGCAGGTAATAACTCGAAATAATAAAATAATAAGTAGTATTTGTTTTACTCTTATAATCAATAGGTTGAATGTGGCCCAATTTTTTTTAGTATCACATTCGGTATCTAAAATTTTGCTTTGACTAATCCGGATTCAACTCACATTACGCACCTGATTATGGATGAGTCTACCAATAAGATCAGTTGCGTACGAATTAATTAATTACAATAATTTATGCTAATACTGATCACCATATGGTCCTCCATCTCCTAAGACAGAATTTACTTTTTTTTCTCTGATGAAGATTCCGTCCCTTCTTTTTCCTCATATTTTACAATGATTATTATTATTTTTATATAAGATAAGCTTTAATTAGGTTATACAAAATAATGGTGAGGAAAAGAAGAGAATCAAATCAAATCAATGATCATTTTTCTTTCTATTTTCATCCCCATTGCCATTATAAACTCAACTTCTTTGATCCTTTCCCATGCGTGAGAAATAAGAATCTCTTGACAATGAATCTTTCTTTGTCACGTTAAATTACCAAATACGTACACTCCTATATATGATTATGAATTTATGATGATTAAAACGAATGCAATATTAATGAATTTCGTAAATGGATTATTGAGAAAACATTACCACCAAAAAAAAAGAATTATTACTAATAACAATAGATATTATCACTATATCTTTTCATGTGCCATCTTTTTATTGATCATTTGACGTAATAAAACACACACAAAGAAGTTTGTTTATACAAGGTGCAAAGAGCTAGTGCGACAAAAAATAAAGAAACCATTACCAACAAGCAACTAATTCGCCAATCGCCACTTTAGAGTAGTTAGAGACTAGAGGTGAGCACTAATGAGCACTTAAAACTTGATTCAATTCAAACTTCTAAAATTCTGCCAAATTTTGGGGTTAGAATTAAACCGACAATTCAACACGCTAATTTTTGGCGTTATGTGCAACATTTTGTTGATATAATGATATTTGTATTTAACAACTACTACTAATCTTCTTTTTTTTTTTTAAACAAAAGTTGAAGCATTTAAGGATAAATAGGTAACGTCGGTGGCCATAGATTGGCTTAAAATATTTCATTTCCTTAAACAAAGACGTAAGCCACTGTCAGTTTTTCCTTTAAAATATACTTGTACTAATAGAAGAGCTAAATAAATTCTATAATAAATAATAGAAGAGTTTGGGTTTTAGCCTTTTTCTTTTTGGCACCATGGGTTTTAGCCTTTTAGGCGGTTGCTTTGGACTTCTGCTTACCAGCCCACTTTCAAGTTACTAGCGGGCTTTTACCCAAACAAGATTTATGCCAATTTAAGGTGGACTTGGCCATTTGCCCTTACGTAAAGAATTTGGAAGTTGGGACTCTCAAGAGTCTCTCAATTTCAGAAAGCAGATGCATCGATCCCCACTGGACACTGGTAGTTTGGCAATACACAAATTATTGCAACAATTCATTTCCATAATTAATACTATATGATTATCAATTTGTTAATTAATAGCAACTTAATCTTCAGTTTATGGCAGTACAATGAACTTTTAGACCAACTTTGCCAGTTACCATGGTTGGAAATTTTCATGTCTTTTGCCACTTAATAAAAAGCGCATTGGGTTTGGGTCATATATAAAAACTTGATCAATAAACGTTTCTTTCTCAGGAGATTAAACGGCTGCCTGAACATAAATTTTTCGTTATTATTCATAGAAAAAATGCAGTGCCTCCAGAATATACTCGCACTGACATTAAATTCCTTGTTGCTTTATTTCAGTCTCTCTCAAGCTTTGGAATGTCAGTCAGATCAAGGCAACCTGATTAAGGTGGATCAATCTGGTACGGGAGACTTCAAAACCATTCAACAAGCCATTGATTCAATCCCATCCGACAACGTTAAGTGGATGCATATCCTTATTTCTCCTGGAATTTTTAGGTACAATATGTAGTTTTATTTTATGTGTACAAAAATAAGTCTCTCCTTTCGCATGATCCCACCTGTCTATCCAAGGATTCGAACCTGGTACCTCTCACAAGAAGTCCCAAGTTTTAACCACCGGGGTGTTCTCTTGGAGACTTGTGTTCTATATATTTGATTTACATTAAAAATAAGGCAAAAATTCTGAAATTTTTAATTTTTTTTCTCAGGGAGAAAGTTACAATCCCATTTAACAAACCCTGCATATTTCTTGAAGGAGCTGGAAACCAATTAACCAGTATTGAATGGGGAGATCATAAAGATACTGGTGAAAGTGCAACTTTCACTTCATCTCCTGATAATATTGTTGCAAAAGGCATTACATTCAAGGTAAGGAAAAAAATAATAAAATCTTCAGAATATATGAATTAATGCACTTTGTAATTAATTCTTCACTCTGTCTTCACTTTGAACAGAATACCTATAACATTCCGCCGAATTATAACTTGAAGAACAAGATAGAGCCAGCTCTAGCCGCTAGAATATATGGGGATAAATCTGCTTTCTATAACTGTTCCTTTTTCGGGCTGCAAGATACCTTATGGGATGCAGAAGGCCGCCACTTTTTTTACAACTGTTATTTTGAAGGTTCCGTTGATTTTATATTTGGCAGAGGCCAATCTATCTATGAGGTATATATATGGAAATTAACAATCACGTTTATGTTTAATTACATGAAAATTTTCAATTTGAAGTAGTGAGAAAATGATGTTTGAATTGCAGAAATGTGAAATTTATCTCACAGCAGGAAAATATACACCAGAACATCCTAATGGGTTCATAACAGCACAGGCAAGGAATTCATCTGATGATCCTACTGGATTCGTTTTTAAGTATTGTACGTTTACAGGAATTGGGAAAGCTTACTTGGGAAGAGCTTATGGGGCTTATTCAAGAGTGATTATATATCATTCAGAAATGTCAGAATCAATTTTGCCTCTTGGTTGGGATGCTTGGAGCTATCATGGTCATGAGTACGTATGACAATTTATAATAATACAAATTATTAATTATTATTATTATTATCTCACAATATAAGATTTAGTTACTTTTAACAATATGGCAAGTAAGAGTGGAATATTCTGGTTATGTTTTCAGGGGAAATTTGTATTATGCGGAGGCTGAATGCAGGGGATTAGGAGCCGGTACTTCCAAACGTGTGCCTTGGTTGAAAAAACTTACTGCTTCTCAGCTCAGTCAGTTTATAACCATATCATATATTGACAAAGAAGGATGGATCGCCAAACAGCCAAATTAAGGTTTGTGCTTGATGTTGTTCACTTGTTCTGTCTATTTTAGTGTAAAACAAAGAAAATCTTGTGGAGAAAATTTAGTGTTTGTATCACAACATTTTATCTATAAAAGTTGGGAGGTGGTATTCCTATTGCTTTTGTATGTGATTCGTTAAAAGTTAATAATACTTGAAGCTCTCCCGTATAGTTTAGATTCTTTCTTTTGGTTATGACAATTCACATGTGTATATTATATATACGGTGTCCTTAAAGAACAAAGAAAGAAAGAAAAAAAAACATAACTCATTATAAATTCATTTTTTGGGGGGGTGGATTTGATTTTCAGCATCAAAAGTGATATTGTGACACGTTAAATTGTAATTGGCGAATCAGCTTGGGGGAGAAAGATTAGTCTCTTCTCTTTATTCCATTATATATATTATAATAATAATTATATAATATAATAGGCTTATTACAACAAGGACAAGGACAATTTAATGCCGAGGATAATAATATTAACAGTAGCCATGCACTAAAGTACATGCGCGCCCTAAACAAAGATTTTCAAATTTTCCAAACTTCTAAATTAGGATCCACCACCGGCACCAGCCCCCGCGCCACCACCAATACCTCCTCCCGCTCCACCACCACCACCACCACCAGCACCGACACCGGCTCCAACTCCAACGCCAACACCAACACTTGCTCCTCCTCCCGCTCCAGCTCCACCACCAACTCCAGCACCGCCTCCACCACCAGCACCACCCCCAACACCTCCTCCT
>AWUE01018173.1:0-175804 GCA_001974825.2 Corchorus olitorius
CTCCAGCACCGACACCACCACCAACACCTCCACCTGCACCACCTCCAACACCTCCTCCTCCTCCACCTCTACCACCACCGCCTCCACCTGCACCACCTCCAACACCTCCTCCAACACCACCACCAGCACTTACTCCTCCCCCAACACCTCCTCCGACGCCGCCACCAGCACCTACACCACCTCCTCCTCCAGCACCTATGCCACCACCAATACCACCCCCTACTCCTCCTCCAGCGCCTACACCACCACCAACACCTCCTCCTCCTCCACCTCTACCACCACCACCTCCACCACCTCCGGCACCTCCTCCAACACCACCACCAGCACCTACTCCACCCCCAACACCTCCTCCTGCACTACCACCGGCTCCTCCTCCAGCACCTATGCCGCCACCAACACCTCCTCCTCCACCTCCACCACCTACACCCCCACTTGCTCCACCTCCGCCTCCGACACCACCACCAACTTCGCCACCCTTTCCAAAACAACCACCATGATTGCCGTTCTTCTGAGTATTGTAACAGTACTCTTTCTCTATTCGTCGTCCTTCTGCTATTGTCATTGATATCATTGCCAAGAATATCATCATGGCAAGCATTTTATTCACATTTCCTAAAAACTTTCCCATGTTTTTTTTCTAATAAAGAAGAAGAAGCTCTCAATAAAGGATAACGAATGTCTGCACTTTCTATGTTTTGTTTCTAATAAGAAGAAGCTGTAAATGAATTAAGGGTAAGAATGTTTGTAGTTCTATGGTGCGAACTTATAAGTTATATGCTATTTATAGGAAAAGGTTAGTGGAGTCTTAAATCTTAATGATGATGTGGTGAAAATGAGAGGTGTAGACCATCATGAAAAGAAATTAATTAAAGTTGAAAGCGAACTCTTTCTTCCCAAATTGTGCGTCTAATTTTGCCTCGTAGCTATGATTACACTCCTTCCTCTCCACGGTCACAAGTTACGTTTCCTGTAAAAGAACAAGATCACGTGGCAGTTTAAGACGAAGTCAGCGGTAATGGCGGTCCATGGTGTCAAAGAAAAAGTTCAAAGGGAAATGAAGAGCCTAGAGGCTAGAAATTAATCTTCAAGCTTACAATAGTGAAACGAGAAAGTGGAAAATACGTGCCATTGTTAATTGTAATCCAGACCCGCCAAAGGATTATCGCACAATGGGTAGTGAAGTAGGTTTTCACAGAAAAAGAAGTAGATAAACTCGACGCGTATACGTAGCTATTGACATTGTAACATCAAATCCCACTTTCTTTGCCTTATTTGGGTTGGTAACAACTGCAAAGAACAATCTAGTGAAACTTAATCTGGGAACTATTGATTGTTATTATTATTATTATATTATATTATTATTTCCCTTTGAGCAGACATTTGTCAATGCAAGAAGGTTGCAGAGATCTCAGCATCTTAATTAAGTATAATAATGTTTCTTCAGACCAGTTTACAGTTAGTTTGAAATACAGCACTACAAACACAAATTAACGAAATGAAATGAAATGGCTGAAACAACTAACAAAATTGGGTAGGTCTCTTCTTCGGGCTTACGCAGATTCTCTCTTTCCTACATTTGAACGTTGGAAATTTTATGGGCTTTCTTCTTACTCCTAATAGTAAACGGGTTTAGCAAGACGGGCCCGAGTCCAAAGGACCCAAAACTATTTGGGCCTGAAAACAATGAACTATGAGTTTAATAAGATATCGTTGAATCAGCAATTACTTCATCTCTAATTTGAGTTAGGATACATTCCATTTATACTAAGAATTAATTCGATTTTAAGCTAACTTCATGTTCTGTTTAAAATTCATAGAAGCCTATTCTTTTGAGGTCATAATATGGAATCCAAAATTAACATTAGCGGTGTATCAAATAATTACCTAAAATAAATATACTGAAACAAATATACTGAAACTAATCGTTTCTTGCTGGTTGATGCATTAGCAGGAAGGAAGCATTGAAAGCAGAGGCAATGGGTGAGAGCAAGGGAGAATGGAATGTTTGCGTTAATTAATTTGATAATTTGTACAACTTGCAGGGATAAACATGAGTAAAACCAAAGAAGAAAAAGAAAATGTTATCATTCTATTTATACACACTGCTACAAAGGAAGTGCCTGTAAATTAGAGATTTGTTCAAACCTTGTGTTTTCAGGATGAGTTCTATCATCATGAAGAACAAGCAACTTTAGAGTACCAGATTCTCTTAACCATGCAGTTACTACAGGACCTGTTGATACGAATCTACCTAAGTTACACTTAGCAAGCCGAAAGGGTGCACCCATGCCAGTGAGAAGGGCCTCAACAGCTCGTTTTAGTGCACAATCACCAACTACTTTGCTATGTTTGCCCCATCCGGTCAAAATGCTGGACAAGGACAGAACAAAATTAACTTTTGAAACAGGATGATAAAAGGAATGTGTTAAACGGTCCAAATCAATGCAAAAACAATTTGGTTACCTTAGCAGTTTTGGCAATTCATGACCTTCAAAAACAATGGAACGTATGTTTAGCAACCACGCATGCACCATGGCTCGAGCAGCTCCAGAGGACATAAGATGCAAATCTAAGCAAGAGTTAGACCATACATTCTCCCACACTTGTCGGCGTTTACCTTCAAGCACAACTAATTCGGCTCCTCGTTTCTACAAGGAACATTTTAATAGTGTCAAGCTTTTAAGGTGTACAAGTTAACTAAAAATCATAAAGATAAGAAACGATAAACATCATAGTGGAATACAATTGAGTAGGAAGTGTGTCAAACTAGAGCAACTGCCTTGTAAAGCTAACCTGACCGAAGTGCCACAGCATGTCAGTAAGAGCATTATAAAAGGCAGATGCAGTAGAAGAGTCCATCAACTTCACTTCATCAAAAAGGGATTGAGCTTGAATCCAAACATTCTCCCTAAAGCCCATAAGAAGCCCATGGGCAACACCATAGACTTGATTATCAAACAACCGAAGCTCTTCCAACAACATTGAAGCATCCTCAAAGGAATCACAGCGGCTGCATCCATGCAAAACATACAGTGATTACCCATGTTTTTCAGATAAAAGTGGTTTAATATCTAGTACAACAAAAGAGGAAAAAAAAACAATTAAGGTTCCACTATGTGCAAATCAGGAGAAAGCTTGCCATATCAAGTAAATTTCAGGGCCTGACAAACTGTGTGCTTCATTTGTTCAACTGCAAGTGGATGACGAGTAAGCTAAAGAAGCGCAAATATAGATTCACGGATAGTTTCATTTTGTTAGAAAAGCTAGACCATATTAAATTATCTTTGAACCTTCATTAATACAGGAGAAAGACATTTCTGACCCAAGACTTTAAGAATGATCAATGGGCACTAGAGTGCTTACAAACAATTGTGCAAAGGCAGGAGACTAATTTGCTATGCCAACTTCAAATTTTCAATAAACGCAACTCAGTGGGGCTAGAAACAAACAAGGCTCTCACATTTTCCATTAAACAAGATATGAAAAGAATCCAATCTATTGACAGGCAGAGGAAAAGGGAAAAGACTATACCTGCAAGCATTTAAGATGGCTGAAAAGGTGACAACATTTGGTTTTATTTCCAATTCATGCATCTTCCGGAAAACTTCCAAGATGCACAAGATTTCCTGCTTGCCTCTGCAATCTTTCTTTGCTTGGACCCCTTTCTCAGCAGCTAGCTGCCCAAAAAATTTTATGATCCGGTTGTCCTCCCCATCTGTTGCTTTGCCTTCAATATCAGGCTTCACGACTAATGAAGAAGAACAAGATTTGGTTTGCAACTCGCCGATCTCACTACCAGCATCGGACACATATTCTGAAGTTGCGGACCGACCAAAAGCATCAATGATAGAATTGTAGGTAACAACATTAGGCCTAATCCCTTCCTTTGTCATCTCATCAAGTAATGATACAGCCGATTCTACCAACCCATTCTTGCACAAGGCATCAATTAAAGCACTATAAAGTACAACATCAGCCTTCAATCCTGCCCGCTTAAACTGTCTAAAAACATCCACTGCCTCCTCATATAAACCACCCTTTGAATACACATCAATTACTGTTGAGTAAGTCAACAAATTAGGTGACACCTTGTGCATTTTCATCTCCTCAAACAGTCTTCTAACTTCATCATATTTCCCTTGTTTCCCATATCCACCTAAAAGTGCATTGTAAGTAACAACATCCTTCCTGATCCCTGAACCCTCCATCTCCCTGCAAATATCTAAAGCCTCCTCAAACCTGCCAAGCTTTGCATAAATAGAAAGCAGAGTATTATATGAAACTCTATCCAAACCAATACCTAAGAATTTCATTTCATTAAACAAGTTAAGCGCGTCCTCAAATCGACCAGCCTTTGCATACCCATCAATCATAGTACTATAAGTAACAACATTAGGCAAAATGTTTTTCGTAGGCATTTCAGCCATAATCTCGAAAGCCAAATCCATTTGCCCACCTTTACAAACAGCATCCAAAAGTGTATTATAAGTGAAAATATCTTGATCAATCCCTCTATCAACCATCTCACTAAATAAATTCCTTGCGGCTTCCCATAAACCTCCTCTACTGCAAACCGCAAGCAAAGAATTAAAAGTGATTCGATCTGGCTGCACTCCACCCTTTAACATCTCATCGAAAATCTCAACAACCCATTTAAACTCCACACCTCCCTTCCCACAAGCATCAATCACAGCATTATAAGTAACTAAATTTGGCTTCAAGCCGTAGCTTTTCATCGAATCAAAAAGCTTTAAAGCTTCATCACAATATCCACTTCTCCCAAAAGCACTGATTAAAGCAGAAAAAGCATAAACAGTGTTCCCATATCCCTCACTTAATGCAGTCTCAAAAATGCCCTTGGCAAGTTCAACTTTTCCCAGTCTACCTAGAATACTAATCATGGCACTAGCTAGTTTTCCTTGTTCAGTTTTTCTTCTCTCTCTTCTAACCGCGAATTGGAAGCATTTAATAGCCTTTTCATACTCACCTCTGTTTCCAAGCTCTCGAAGCAAGAAAGTGTAGTCATCAGAGCCGCAAAGCTTCGATTCAAACGAGACGAGAATCCTTTCTAGCCCACCTTGGCAGTTATGTAAGGCGTGTTGAAGGACTTCCTCAGCTATGGAACTGTGCCGAGTGTTGATGGTAGTTTTGGGCCGGCCAAAGTGCATTTTTGAGACGAACCGGGTCGACCGTCGGCCAGAGAAATCTGGGGCAAGGGCAGGGAAAGGAGTAGGGGCCTGCGATATAGGACCACGGGTGGTGGCGGCCGCTGCGGCGGCAGCGGTGGCAGGCTTCGCCGCATTGCAAGGTGAAGGAGGAGGCTTGGAGAGAGTGAACCTTTGGGGATGAGTTTGGTTGCGTTGGTTGTTGTGGTGGTTACGGTGGTTTTTGAGATGGTTTTGTGGGTATTGGTGGCTCTGATAAGGCTTTGTTGTAGCTGTGATTGAGCAGTGCGGCGGCGTTGACGCCATTTAATAAATGAAAACCTCTTCTTTTTCTTTTCGGAGACAGAAAGAGACGGCGTCGTATTCTCTATGACGAGAGAGAGCTAAAACCTGAAAAGGGTTTTACAAGGGGCTGAGGAGAAGAGGCGAGAGGAGAGAGAAAGGCCATTGAGAAATGGCGGATAGCTGAAAGAACAAAGTTTGGTTCTTTCTTTTCTTTCTTTTTTTTACCTTGAAGAGATAAGAGGAGAGAGACAGAAGCTGAGCTGAGTTGGGGTCCTTTTAGTTCAGACATTGATATCTTCGCCCACTCGTGTCACCACTGTTTACTCCAATTTCTTAGTTGGAATTGGAAGGCTTTTTAAGAAAATTTTTTTTTTAAATATATATTCGGCGAAAATTAGATGAATCTCGTTTTGGCTAAAATACCGAAAAATTTGGTCCAATCAGATTAGGTTTTCTGCATTCATATTCCAACGGACGCTGGATTTAGTGGGTCCAGTTGCTGAAGTGGACTACCATATCTGAATCTGACACGTGTTAAAATCTTGACGACGAATGTTCATATGGGTGTTGGGTGGTTGATCTCATTGACTTTTGGGAGTAGGTATTAGGTAAGTTATGTGGTGATGCTTGATGAAAAAGAATTAAGGTGATCTGCATGGATGGCCCGTAGAGCTGCGCAGCACCAAATAGAAGTCTCCGAGCGAATCAAGAATTTAATATAGTCACGCACTTTGGTCTTTGACTGGGGAAAGTAAAAATGGGTTAGTTGGGTCAGGGAGGACTGAGGAGGAAGTTAACTTAAATCGAATCCAGCTCAGTAGGATTTAGCTTATCTTATCCCTTTGCTTCTTCCAAAATTACTTGAATTGAAATGAACTTTGCTGGAGACTGGAGTGGAGAGCACGCACAAGATTAGTCAAAAAGCTTGCATTTCAGATTTCACCTGGCAGTTAGAAATTTGGAAAGTAAATCCGTACAGTTGGCCTTGACTTGAACCTCGTAGAAGATTTTCTGTCACACAGTTTAAAGTTTAAACACTCAAATTCAGCTTTATTCTGTATTGAATTTCATTGCAATTTCGTTTCAGTTGATCAGAAACAGCTTCCGTCACACGTGCTGAGAGAGACTCCCATGAAGGGAAAGATTGATACTGCTACCATTTACAGTTCTATGGTTGATTAATAGAGTGAAAAACAGAGGAAGTGAGTGTAAATTACTTAGCTAACTTCATTTGCTTCTTTTGAGTTTTGACCCCAAAAAAAGGGGGGAAACTGCATTTGCTTCTACAAAAGATACATTCAGATTTCAGTTCTACAAAGCTAAGGTACAATCTGTATCAGCTCTAATCAAAATGACGGATTAATCCGAATCAGGTTGTCATCTGTCAAAACTTGGGAACAATCAAGGAAAAATAAACTTCTGAGAGCTAAACATACTCTTCTGGCCTACCATTGTTTCAAAGGGTTCTTCAATATGTCTTTTTTCTCACGACCGGTTTCCGTACTTCTTTTTTCGTGGTTGTCATAAAACCCGGCGTTGGTATTCCCGTAGCAGCATCGTAGATGTCCTTTAGTCTTAAGATAAGTATAAAATACAATAGAACATTGTGATCAGAACTTATTAATAACGCTATGAACTCTTTAAGCATAGAAAGGACCACAGAAAAAGGATAGAGAAAGCATAATCAAGTTACCTTGGAATACTGAGAAACAGTGTAATCACTGAAACTCCAACAATGAGAGGGAATACTGGTGCAGGAGTTAGTTCCTGTATGTATGCCAGAGAAGAGTAATTAGCAAGGAGTGAGAGTGCTGGAAAAATCGGCAGAGTGTTTGTATATAATGTCTGCAACTATTTAAAACATTATGATAATAGTTCCACAAAGAAAGGAAATTATGCATTTTTAATAATGTTAAACTAACCTGTTTGTGATGATCCTCTTCCACACTGTATCTTAGTGGACCGACATGAATTTGAGAATTCTTCTCCAAGTCAACCTCAACGATATCTGACTCAAATTTGTGAGTGTATGAAGGGAGACTGGATTTGAGCTGCAAGAGATGCTTGCCCCGAGGCAAGTCTTTCACCTGGAAGAAGTTGGACAATGGCAGTTGGAAGACAGACTCAATTTTAGACGTGTCACCAGCTGACCTGATTTCTACCAATAAATGAGAATTTAGTTCCCCGATCCTATTCCCTTCAACATGGCCACTCAAGATGGTCGTTTCTGGCTGTTCAAAGACTAAGAAGTCCAATCCTTTGATATCCTTGTTTCCAACCTGATGAAAGACAAACCAACCACATACAAGTCAGAGTTCCAATCTTAATAGAAGTGATGATTTTCTCTTAGAAGCATCAGATTTTTGTTTTCCTCCTTTTTCTTCAATTTAAAGCAGCTTTAATAAGGAAAGCACTGATAGTTTAACCTAGTTGATCAGGAGTTATACAACCTTAATATCCATATGACCCACTAAAGCAAATCAAATCTATGTCAACGTCAAACCTTGACACAAAGCCTTGAACAAGACTTACAACAAACAATGGCAATGAGGTCTTAAAACAGCTAAAACTCAGTTCAGAAAACCCAAAATAGGGGAAGAACATTCCAGCAAACAGAACCAACCTTTATAGCAACAGATTCAGGGGATGCACGCTCAATTTTTGCACTACCCAGGCCATCCTTCTGCACAACCTTGATTGAATATGTTGTGTCAGGAAGAAGTCCTCGCAGACGGTAATTCCCAGATGAATCAGTCACAGTCTCCTCATAGTAGCCTTTTGACTCTGAACGGGCCTCTACTGAGACACCTTCTTTTGGTTGGCCAGATAGCAGAGTCACTGTACCCATTGCACTGTATAAGAAATGAAAGTCTGTTAAAGCCACATGAAGTACTTTGATCTGACACTAAGCTAGATATACCCTAAATTTAGCAGAGCTGCAGTAGGGAATCAGTAAGAACTTATGGAAACATGATCAAATTACATATAAAGTAAGTTTTACACAATCCAGGTTGCAGTATACTTAATGGGAAAAAATGCATGATCAGAAGTTCAAAAGTTAGGTTCTTTTTTTTTTTTTTTGCAGAAGATGCATTTAGTTGGACCTTGAAATTCTAAAACTAAAAAGTTAGGGTAATTTAAAGTAAATTAGTGCCTGGAATATATAAAAAACTTATATCATTTAAGTATTCCCTCAAATGTTTACAATAACAAAAAGACAACCAAAAAAGAGTGAAAACAAAAAGAAAACCTGTAAGCAACACGTGTGGCTTCAAAAACAACTTCTCTAGATTCTCCAGAACCAAGTTCTATTGCCTGTGCTGAAGGTGAGAAAGCATACTCCTGAAAAACAAGAGAAATCATCAATTCAGGTAATTTAAGGATTAACCAAACTTCAGCACATAAAAATCTTCATTCAGGTCTTTTTGAGCAAGTCTATCACGTTGCACTATTAATTTTATTCAATATTTGCAGTGATTAAATACGAACTACACTAGCATAAAACTTATTTTCTGTGTTTCTGTTTGCATACAGGTTCATATGGTCTGTGATATATTGATTATTAAGCCTGACTCAAGGTAAACTAAAATTTACCACATGCCTATTATTTCCCATTGCAGCTTCATCTAACTTTAGCAGTTGGGCATTCAAATGTGAAGAAAGAGGAAAAGGTACCTTTAGAAGAGGCCGCAGATAGAAGCTCCCAGGGAATAAGTTCTCAAAGACGAAGATTCCACCAGTCCCCGATATTGAGTTGTTCCTATACCCATCATCCCCACTCAATGACAAGAGAAGAGAGGGGATAGGTTCATTGGGATCATCCTTGGAGTATGTTTTCACTGATATTTGACTAAGCTTCTGACAGGAAAATGAATACGGGCCTACTTTT
The DNA here is from genome assembly GCA_001974825.2 of Corchorus olitorius. Classification (NCBI taxonomy): domain Eukaryota; kingdom Viridiplantae; phylum Streptophyta; class Magnoliopsida; order Malvales; family Malvaceae; genus Corchorus; species Corchorus olitorius. Next base: position 9,340 of record AWUE01018173.1, read on the forward strand.
TTAAGATGAAAGCCAGGCTGCACCAGATAAGAGAGACCTCAGGAAATATGAAACAATCAGTTGAACAGAAAAGAAAAAAAGGACAACAATTACACATTAAATAAGATAAACTCAGCAAAATAGATCACAAACTTTGTTATTTCAATCACATGGAAACTGCACCCAGAAACCGTGTATAACACCTATGGATCCATGATCTTTTGATCTATAAGCACTAATGTCACATGCAAGGGTGAGAAGACAACTTAGCTTTGAGCTCATTTTCCATCTAGTCAGAAAATAATCTTGAGGCACCCATGTATTATAATTTATATGATTACATATGCATCGCATAAAGACATTTAGAGAGATGCTAAGGGTTCCCCCAATTTTATATAACAGATACCACAAAGACAAAAGGTATCAAAAGGACCCAATATTAGTAATCAAGTTTTAAAAGGGGATTCAAAATTGGCTCTAAGTTTATGTAGAAAAAAAATAATTCCTATATAAAAAAATTCCACACCTTTGAAGCCTTGATATCGTAAGTTATATCGTCGTGTAGAGGTCCTGCAACAAAGGACCCATCTGCCTTTGTGGTCGTTTCAAGTACCACTTCTCCTTTCTCAACTTGTCCAATGCTGCCACCCTGACCAGCAATTATCCTTACATGAACACCAGAAATAGGGGGGGTTACAGATCCCTCCAAGTATAACCCCAGTCGACCGGAGAATGGAGGTACTGGAGCTTGACAACCATCATTGGTCACCACAACCTAAAAAAACAGAGTAAAGAACTTAACAATATGAAGATGTTCAAACATTGCAGGCAAATTTCTTAGGTAAGCTACTCCATCTGATGCTTACATGGTGTAGTTTAGGATAAAACAGAATCTTTTTTTCTCCATTATCCCTGCAATAAATTGCAATTTGAGTTAAAGATTATAAATGGTCCATTTGTAGCCATTTAGCATAAAAAGAGATTAAACAAAGGTCTCATACAATTGTGAACTTTTATGTAAGATCACAAACTAATGTAGACATCCATGCAAAGGTGCAAAATTAAGATAACGACAACGTGTTTTGTAGGAAACATGCATTAACAAACAAAAGACGCTACAATTAGTGCAAATTAAAGTTGTTAGTACAATGGACATCAAGAAATACCGAGGGTCTCTAGGAAGCAAAGTAAGCATTTCTCCAAGATTAGCCCACACAGAATACTCATATACTGCCGTCCTTATTTGATCGTTTGCACTGGATGCAAGTTTAGCATTTGTGCTATGCATAATCATGCCTTCACCATTCAGAATGTCCACAACTATATTCACAGGCAGCTCATCTGATGAACTTGAATCGACATTGATTTGTCCCCCAAGGAGATACTTCTCTCCTTTCAGATGGATAGGCTGAAGAAATAAAATGATTGAAGCCAATTAGTAGTTAATATATAAAGAAATTTGTAAAATCAAATGTCAAAAAAGAAAAATAAGAAGCATATAATGCTAACCAGTGGGTCAGATGTATCAATCTTCATTGATGAGCTCCCAAAGAAAATACATGAGTTCACAAAGTGAAGTTCATGCACTCCAGGGGTTTCAACACAAATTTGCTGGGAACCTTTCTGCATTGTATAAGAGGGGGTGTGAAATTCTTGTTAAAGAGTTTGATAGTATCTGCATAAACTTATGTAAGTTTTTACAGAGAGAAATGAGAATTTTAATGAACAGAGACTAGCCTTAATTTTCAAATTAAGAGGTGAGCCATCTTGCTGAGTCATGTAAGCATCTACATCATGGGTAGAGATAACATTAACCCAGAAACCCTTTTGAACAAATTCAATTCCTTTAACATCCTCTGCACCAACATCAACATCAATGAAGCTTTGCTCCCAGCACCAGTTATCTTCCTTGGACGCAGCTTCCATAGAGGTGTGTTTAACCTTAAAAGAGCAATTATAAGTTTAAACCATATATACACAAAATATTTATTTACTAATACAAAGAATCAGGAAGAAGGCACCATACCTCAATCCTGTACTTTCCTGGCAAAACATCAGTAAATAGAAATTGGCTGCTCTCATCAGTCAAACTCACTGTTTTTTTCCCTTCATTATGTTTTCCACCTAATCTCTGAAGTGTAACAGAAACAGAAGCACCACACTTCTCCTTGCAAACTACTGAACCAAGGACATTGACTAGTGCCTATTCATGTCAAGGGGAAACGAAACATCAATGAGAATAGTTGTCAATTAAACTGCTAAATTATGAAATCATAAGATTCTTCAACATCATTCCTGTCATCAAACAATTTCATCAATGGAGAATTCAGGAAACCTACTCAACAGCCTTGCTTTGCAGCTAGCTGTAGAAATTTGTATGTATTCATGGAGAGGCTTTTAAAGTTCTTATGATCTTACCATTCACATCCAAATTAAACCATTAGGGGGGAAATATCAGAAATCGCGGTGCCTCTCAACATCTTAGAACGGAGCATACATAAGCATATATTTTAAAACACTACATACAAGTTTTGACAGTAGTGCATAAAACTATCAAAATCTTACTATTCTTATGATATGAGAAATTTACCTGTGAAAATTCTACATTAAACAGTGGCCTCTTGACCACAACATCGGTATAAGGTGGTACAAACAGAAGTTCAGGGGCACTCTCTGGCGTGGCACTCAAGGCAGATAAGCGATATTCACCTGGTGGAACCTGGAAGGTTTCGAATATAGGAAAGAGATATGACACTAATCAGAAAATTCAGTTAATTGCAAGAAATGCATTTTGTAGACTCCTGCAACACTAAGTCTGCCAATGAGAATTCAGAATCTCTGAAATCACAACCTCCTTCCCTAGCTCAATCCTCATCAAGAATTCTCAGATATCTGTCTCTTTAAAGTTGCATACCTCAAAGCAGAAATGTCCACTTTTATCTGTCTGTTTAACTTGTGGCTTGACATTCTCTGGTCCATGGGTCAAGGCTACCTAGGATTCAAAACACAATGAAAGTAAAATATGAGACATGCGGTAAAACAGTAGCTGATAGAGGGAGGAAAAGCAATTAGTAATGTTACCTTCGCCTTGTAATCCGAGTTAACTGTCCGTACTATGCCACAAATATCGTAAGAAACTGCTTTAATGTCCGCAACTGAAGCCATATTCGGCTTAACCTATAGAAGAAAAAGAAGAAGAAAAAAAATTCACAGCGGAATCAACAAGATTATAACAGTTCATGATGCTTATATGCAAAAAGCTATTTTGCCTTAGAAACATCATGAAAGAATGGAAGCCACGTCAAAATTTCAAGAAACAGATGTCAGAGTTTGATCATGTACTTTACCAAGTAATCCTTTAACTTGTTGAACTTGTAATGCTTCTTTATTGCCTCTATCATATAGCGATTTGATGTAACCTAGAGCAATCACCAAAGCAAACTTTAATAGGTGATATATTATAGGCAAAAAAGTGCAATGCCAATTGCTAAAGGTCTGTCTGCAGCAACATTGAGAAATTTTCCAAACACACCAAACTTCAACAAAGAAAAAAAGAGAAATAAAGTTAACACAATTCAGCTGCATTATCAAGTTTTCGCTTATGAACTACAGTACACGTCTAATTCTTTTGCCATTAGCATGAACAATGGTGTGGTTCAACCTCTGTTTTCAACTCGGCTAAAAGCTGATAAGCAAAATTCCTTAATCAAGCAAAATAAAAGGCAAGATTGTTATTGATAAATTTTGCAAAGAGGTTGAATCCTATAAAATCATTATGTATCAAGCTTGAGTAAAATGTATTTTAGTAAATGACCATCCAAGTAAAATGAATATCAATAGAGAGATCAATGAAGACACAATATCTCATGACACATAGTGGTCTACTACTGACCTAAATTACTTTTAAAGAGTAAAATCACTAAGAGTTCATTAGCAGAACATGGCAATATTTGGAAATTGTGAAATAAAAATAACATGCAAACTTGGTAATTTACAGAAAATGTCAAATCATACCTGGTCAAGCTTGTAGTAACCTTCTTTATCAGTGATAGACCTTTCCTGACCATCAACTAGAATTTTAACACCCTCTACTCCCACGTCATTAGCATCAATAACACGTCCCCCAACAGAGAAACCAGTAACCTAAAACGTAATGGAAAGAAAGAGGACAATCCAATCAAAGGCATATATATCATGAAAGGGCAACATAAAACATAGCAATGATGAATATGCTATCAAAGAACTGAAGAAAATAAAAATTACTACGCTTTCAAAGAAAACATTTGACATTGCTAAAGACATGAACCAAAAGGTCAAACTTCACTTTGAGATCCAACAAATTGCTTCAAGGCCAAAGTCATTTTGATTACGTAAAGTAATTACATTCATCAATTACTAGGGTCATCAAAAATAGGAGATAAGAACGAACAGTTGCTCTATAATGTACAATATTATTTTTTGACATAAGTGGCAATTAGGATAATATGAAAAATTCAGGCATGAGACAGATAGAGAATATGTTCCTGTGTAAGAAAAGGCAGAGGCTGACAGGTAGGCATACAATATTCAACTATGACAAAACGCATTGACAAATATTAAGATGGAGTGTATAACTTACCTCAACATTATAATAAAGATAAAATAAAAAAAGTCAGGATAAGATCTAGAAGACTGGATCATAATACCACACCAACAGAAAAATAATCATGGTTATGACCGCATTGGCAACAAAAGTATTATACCTCAAACTTTTGGGGAACTGTAACATGTTGGTGCTCAACTGACACGGATACGACAGAAGGTGAGACATCAAATACTGTATTTTCACCCTTGTAGTATGGTATGAGTTTATACAGCCCTGTAAGTCAGTCAAAGTAATCAATCATCAGAAGAACTAAACCTTTATACTCATATTCTTTATGGTGTTAAGTTCCCAGCACCTACTCAGCTTGACTCAAATATCATTCATTGAAAAATTCTTGATAAGGTAAACCTAATCTCATATGTGGCCCAAAAAGCTCTAATCTATATAAAACATCCAGGGTAAGATTCAAAGAGAACATATCATGATAACCAAAAGCTTTATTAAGAAGCACTGACAACTATTAGAACGAACAAGAAAATAGCCACATCCAAAGAGAGAACAACTACGATGGTGATATAACTAAAGCCCCACTCTCTGATCAGAGCAGCAAGCCAGGACAGAGATGAATTACAAAGTTGACTATCATAACTGGTAAATAATAGCATTTTAATGGATATGTACAGGTAATTAACATTAGTATCCCCTATTTGCTGATTAGGTAATCAGTCTTCATTTCCCTTATTAATGTCAAATGGGTGGAAGGTATGCATCCATGGAAAAATGAATATGTGCTTGGTCAAACAAACACTTTAGATTGCTTTACCACAAGGTATTGATTTGAATGTGAACATTCCATCAGCATCAGAGACAGCATGACATAGAGCTTTTCTTTGTCCAGGAAGGGCATTACCAGAACCTTGGGGACAATCTACCTCAGTGACATCATCAGAATATAAATATATATGAACCCCCAAGATTGGATTTCCCTGCCAAAACAATAAAACGGTTTTCGAAGGGTTTTAAGAACATACGAATCAAGCACTACTATTGCATTATGCAATGAGAGAAAACAAACAAATGCTCAGGAATTTTGTTTCAAATCTTTGAAGTATACAGGAAAGCACATACTGCTTAGCATATGAAAGCTAGACCTTCACATCCTAAGATGCCTAAATAAAAACAAGATTGACATCTTAACAGTTCTCCTTTAGTACCTGGGCAACCACAGAACCACGGATGTCATACCCAGGAATAAAGAAAATGTCTTTAACTAAACCATTTTGAAATCCCAGATCCACCTGCATGAAGTGCATTTCCAAATCATCAGTATCTGATACATACTCTTCCTGTATGATCATATAAAGCATGGCATATGGCATAAAGTAGAGGAAATATCAAAAACCTCTGTGGAACCTCTGACTTCAATTTTCAAATCAGGATGTGAAGCCCGTAATTTGTACTTTCCTGTACCATAAGAAAAAATGAAAATTTAGAGAGAGAGATTCCTCTAATAAAAACTTTTAACATTGGCAAAGAGGTCATGGAAAGTGTTAACAGAGGCATAAGTAGACCACCCTTAATTGCACATTATTTCGGTAGATAAAGTTAAATTATCTCATTGCTATCCATTCGGTCAAATCGTATAAAGGGTTACTGTTAACTTATTTTTCACGGAAAAAACAAACCGTAACAGCATAGAGATAAATGCATGAATCAATAGGAGAAACATATACAAACAAGGAAGAATCCATACCCGGAATGACATTTTTGAACAAGTACCATCCATTTGATTGTGTCAATTCTGAAGAAATGACATCATCATCAGGAGATAAAAGCTCCACATTCACATTTGATGGACCTCCATTTTTAAGTGAGCAACTCTGTCCACCCACAGCTCCCACAACCCTACCAGATAGGGTAAATCTGCAACATAAAAATGCAAAGCATCATAGCCATTCAGCTTCAAACCATTGAGTAAGGATGGAACTTAGATTGCAAATAATCAGAAGTAATGTAAAAGACAAAGAGAAGACATAAGCTATAAAACAAACCCTGTAAACCGAAAATTGATATCTTCATTCTTGTTGCAACCATTGTCATCAATCACAACAGGAACCTATAAATATAATTTTTGTTATATGTCAAAATACAGAGGACATTAATCAAAAGATTAAAGGATAAAAAAACTCTAAGAAAATATTTGTAAAATAAAAATGAACCACACCTTGTCTGGGTCCCAAGACCATCCTTCTGGTCCACTGACTTTAATAACAAAAGAACCCTGTAAGCAGAAACTCTAGTGATCAGTTGAAAGAAAATTATACATGGGTGTATTGAGTAAGCAAGCATGGAGCAAGCCCACATATTCTGGTATAAACATCCAAATCCAGATCAGAGCTCTTCCTATATTGACATAAGGTTAGAGAAACTAAGCAAAATACAGTCTCCAAAAATTCTGGGATAAGAATAAACAGACCTTATCATAGACTGGAATGAAGTAGTATCCATTTGGAGCGCACTGAGTTCTTTCCTTTACCAATCCATCTACAGTGCGAAGCTCAACCTACAAATAAGCATAAATTTCAATTATATGACAGAAATTCTAAATCAGATGAAAATAATCACAAAAACTGACTGTATAGACGTGAAAATACGCAGTGCTAAACCCGTACCGTGACATGAGAATAATCTAATTTTGCATCACTTGCCCTCCTCGATTTGATCAGAGATGAGCTCGCCTACAAAAAGACCGATTTATGTTCAGTTTAAATGGCGGCAAATAACTACAGAGTTTTGAAAGCCAAAAGGACCGTTGCAACGAATAAAGATCGAGAACAAAAAGAAACAACAAATCTCCGCTCTAATGAAAGCGAGAAATGTCTGCCGATGAGTTCACCGCCTTGGAACTAACGGTCATCTTAATTTCCAATAAAAAACAAACTTCAAAGATTCAGAAATACTTCTCCTGAAACTTCCAATCCATTTTCGCATCAACGAAAAGGACTCAAAGGAAGAAAATAAGTTGTTTAAAAGTTCACCTCAACGAAGCCGCCACATCCATGGACTGAATTGGCGGAGGCGAACGAGATTAAGTAAACTACGATCAATAAGCAAAGTAAAGCGTCTCTGATCTTCATCTTCCGACGACCGCAATGGAATTTGTCGAGGCTTTGGAGCCCGACGAGAGTGTTGTTGTGAGAAAGAGAAGGACTGAGGACGGATCTGGTAAATGACGTTGGATTTATACATCAAACATTTTTATTTGGTGAATTTGCTGGCTTTTGGCAGTAGGGACTGAGGAGGTGGGGAGGGTTTATGGGTTTTTAGAATGGAGGAATAGCAGGCCTCAGTCAGATCTGTTTGAGATTTTAGTTCGGACCCAACCCAAAAAATTTCAGTTGAATCTTTGATTTATATATATATATATAAACCCTAGGCAGAAAGGCACTTTCTTGGGGCTTGATTGAATATAAGGGTTAAAGGCCCAAAAAAGAATATAAAGTATATAACGGTATACAGCTGGCCCACGGAGGTGCCAGGCTGGCAAATGACAAGGCGAAGCGCGTCCAAGCTCCACGTGGAATGCGTTTCTAATCTAAGTAAGCCATCGGAAAAGTCTCCCAGACTCCCACTAATTTTGGTCAAAATAAAACAAGGCGGCTAACATTTTGTGAGTGTTGTTGCTGCCTTTTGAGTTTTGATAGATTTTATTTATTTATTTTTTGACCAAATTGATAGATTTTATTTCAATTAATTAATTTAACTGCATATATGAAATTCAAGAAAATTTGGAATAATTCGTTCGTTTGCTAAAACTAGTAAAGATTTGTGGAAATATCTTTTTCCTTTGAACTTATCATTTGCTTGCAATTTGCAAATTTAATTTGAATACACTTACTAATGAGGTTGTAGTAAATGATGCAACAAAAAAATGAGGTTGTAGTAAAAGAAGATAATTATAAAAAGTGAGAAATACTTTAGTCCTACTCTTAACTTAACCCTATTTTAAAAGAAGAATTGAATATATACTTGTGTTGAGCATATATCCCCAACAAAGCCTCACCTTCGACCGATCAGCTCAAGGTGACCATACCAACTAATCTTACCAGTTACCACATACTCAATGCAAAATACAATGTTAGCCTACATCCAAATTACAATGGAGTTTCGACACAATTTGACTCGAGACTAGTCGAGGTTAAAGTAATTATTGAATACCAATAAATAATCAATAAAAATGCCTTTTATATTTTTGTAAGGTAAAAGTCCCCTTAATATGCATAAAGGAACAATTCAATGGCTCGGAGCAGTTAGGAAAATCCAAGTCTCCTCCATCCAAACGTAGATCAACAATTTATGGAAAAATAGTAATAACAACCACAAATATAACCACACTTAGATAGTCATTATTGTTTTTATTTAACTGAGAATGTTTTCAATCTAAGCTCCCCAATAAATTCATTCCACATGTAAAGTTTCTAGATTGTAGTACTAAGTTGTAAGTTGTCACCATTTTAGTTTGACAGTTTTAATTTTAGGATTAAGGTGGTAAGTTTTTATTTAGAAATCGAATAAATACAAAATTTTAACTAAAATTTCAAGTTTGATTACGTGATTGAGCAGGTTTTAAATAATCTGGAAAATGGTGAGTCATTTCAATTGATCATGTGATTAAAAGTAGTACTACAATTTTAGCAAATAAATAAAAGTACAACAGTTACAGCTTAATGTTGTTATAAGTAGGTGCGAATTTGTTTCCTAAGTCGGCAAATGAATGTGGACCAAAACGAGCTTGTAAACTAAGCAACATAAACCGAAACACCCGCTTCAATAACGAATTTTCGTGCTTAATGATGCGTCGGGCCCTCCTGCTAGCGTTCCTGGTCTTGGGCTCCGGGCTAACCACCCTGGTCAGCTCGCACCAAGAATCGGGAGAGTGGAGCTGCGAGTCCAACTCTGAGATCCGAGTTCAGGCGGATTTCAGACCCGGAGTAATCACTCTCGATGGTCACGCCGATGACTGGAAAGACATTGATGGGTTCGAGTTCTCTCTCCGACCTGCTCTTGACCCAGATGAAGACCACGAGTACACAGATGGAAAAATGACAGTAAAGGTATTGGCTATGGTGTGGACTTCAAACAAAGTAATAAAAAAAAATTATGACCGATGAGTTCTGATGCAATATTTTTGTGGGATTTTCTTAGGCTTTACATGATGGAAATGATGTTTTCTTCTTGTTGCAAGTTGATGGGGATTATGCTTACTCAAAAGGGTGAGTTTTCTGGGAATTATATTTAGTGTCTTTTTTGATTTGTTGGACGTTCAATCTGAATTGAAGCACTATTGAACCTCAAAAGATTCTGCTCTTTTTGATCCTGTTTGTGGTGTCCAATAAAGTTGGATAGCTGATGCCTTACGCAAATAGCTACAAAAAGAAGCCTATTTAATTTATGATGCCCTTTTCTTTGACATATGCATCAAGATTTCATTTTCCTTGGCATGCGGAATTGGTTTAATTACTTTGTTTTATGTGCTGTTAGTCTTAATTTTCATCCCCTTATCTTCTTTAAATTGAACAGAGAGCATCTGTAGTTGATTATGTTGCCATATGCTGATTTATCCATGTTAAATCCTTATGGTGAACTGGGTTTTACTTCTTACTCTCAAATCCAAACGCAGGGATAACAGCAAATGCCCATCTGCGGCGCTCATGTTTCAAATTGGTGATGATGCTACCTACCATAATGTTAGTTATTCTATCTAATTCATGTGCTTTCTTCATCTTACTTTGATGCTCTTCGTTAGCTTCTTCTTGATGCTAGGATGAAAATTCTGAGAAAAATTATTGTGGTGCAAGATGGGTGGCTGCAAAGAACAAAAGGGCTCTTGCACCAACAAAACTTGCAAAGGCCATGAAGTTGACATCATGCACTTCTCAATTGGAAATGCTATACCTGGAAGGCTATATGGCGGCAACCCGATAGACAACAGAGAAGGAAATGGAGGTGACAGGTAATGTAGTACAACCTTGATTTGAAGTAGTACAATTAAATCCTTGGCCATCACAATAGTGAATGATGTACTCTTCTCATGGAAGGTTCCAGAATTTAGTTTTATATGATAATACATTTTATTTGTCAACAGGTTTGGTCATTTGGTTGATGTGTATGCTTGGAACCCACACTGTAGATACCTTGATGGAATGGGTCCTTCTGGTAAATTCTGAGATCAAATAGTCTTATTGGTCTGTTTGATTTCATGAATCATGAGTATGATATATATGCTTTTTGAGATGAAAATGATGGGACCTCCTTTAAGCATGGCAAAACAAAGTGGGATGAGGCACTAAAGAAAGTGACTACAGGGTAGCCAAGGTGGCACAGAATGTGTACTACTCCCCAAAGTCAAACTTTTATCTTTTATGAGACACTACATTGCTTGCTTAACAGATATGGCACCCACTAGAAAGAACTTTTTGAAGATCTTGGCACATCAGCAATTATTTTAATCTGATTTAAAATACTTGGATATTATCCTTTATGCATTACGATGTGTCTGCTAAAATAGCTAATTGTCCTGCACTGATAGTATTTTGGGTGTTGAAATTACCTTTTTATCACTGCCTTTACCCTTCTCCTTGTTGCCTTCCACTCCTCCTTTAAGAACCTTCTACCAGGTTCAAATTATTTATACATACTGTTGTGCATTCCTCTATCTTTAAGGGTGTGCTTTACTGTAATGCTTGTATATTCTAATTAACGCCATATAGTTTATTGATTCACTATGAGATATGTATGGGACAAAATGGAAAATTTGCAGCTTATTTTTTCTTGTGCTAATGATAATTGGCGGCTCCTCTCCAGTCCTGTCTCTCCATTCCCCCACCCCCTGCCCCTTTTGAATGGCCTGGTTGTGTGATATAGTTTTTATTTCTTCACTGTCTAAATTCCTAGGATTTAAACTTCATTTGTTCAATTTTAGGTAATGATTCTAGTGCACAGAATGACTGGAAAGGGGCATGGTGGCACAGTAGCTTCACAGTTCATTCAGGTAATCTATCTGTGATCACAGATTAAAGGAGTTGGATATCTAGCTTTTACTTCTCTCATGTCATAAGTGGATAAATCAGTTCAGACTCCAGACTGAGTGTTGTTTGGCCATATTTGTTAGAAAATCTAAGTTGTTAGATTTAGGAATTAGTTAAGGGCTGAATGGTATATAAGCTGGTATGCATAATTTCTACATCTGAGTGATCCATAAGCATGTTTCAATGTCCTCAATCAAAGCTGCTGAACATTGATTGCTCTTTTTTGCATGGCATGCAGTAAGTTGGTCAAGTGCATTATATTTTTCAACAAAATATGCAAATGAATTTGGTTTATTTATTGTATCTTCTCATGTAGGGAATGATATTTAATGTCATTGTCAGCAACAACTCTTAGCATCACTGTCTTTTGGGGATTACTTTTGGTTTTTATATTTTGTTGTTGCTTGATTAATTTCAAGGTTGAGTGTTTGAGAGAGTTAGACTCAGTACATCTTTCAAATTTTCAACATTAACTTCCATACTTCTAATCAGGTTTTGTGGAGGAAGACAGTCCTTATTCAGCAGGAGGTCAGAAGGGAACGTATTATTATGAATTTTCTAGGCCTTTGAGAACCATGGATCGTCTTCGACAGGTTAGAAAAAAACTATTCTGACTTTAGGCTTTTAGTTACTGGAATTAATTGCTAACAAACCACACATTTTGCACTTTGGGCCAAATTCTTAATCTTTGTATCATATAACATGTTTCTCTTTCTGTTGCTTATCAAACAAGGTAGGTGGACATGGCCTTAAACATGTTCTTATAAACTATTCACAGCCATTACTGTTGGTAGGTTCAATGGAACTATGAACAAGGTAGATTACTGGACATGGCCTTAAACATGTTCTTATAAACTATTCACAGCCATTACTGTTGGTAGGTTCAATGGAACTATGTGAGCACTTGCTGCTAATGAACCTTGCCAGAAAATTAAGATACGTTTATTTTGCCTAGAACATTTTCATATTTTCTTTTTCTGTTTTTGGCATTTAGGGTGGCCTCTAGCTATTGGACCTTGCGGCCTTGGGCTGCATAAGGGGCTAGTGAGTCCTCCCCCATTTTATAAACCATTCTCCTTGGTATTTTTGGTATTGCAACTACTAGGCAGGTTACTTGAGTTCAAAAAGCGGCATAAAGGAATTACATCCTTCTTGATGGGTTGTATCTTTCCCCATACAGTCCTGGCAAGTCATAGTTTTAAGTTGTTATTTAAAGGCGCCATTACAGAAATAGACAAAAAGGTCGTATGCCAACTGCTAGAAAACCTCAGTTCTCTCTTTGCTGGTAACATAATGTTGTAAAGCTCCTTTGATGAGATGACCCCATGACCTCCTCATTCCTAGCTTGAAGTACTTATAGCCGAGTTTCTTAGTTTATCTTTTCTTTAAGACAAATCAGCGAGCTGACTCTGCTTCTATAGCTCTATTCTAAGATTAAGAGTAGTGGTAAAGGTAAAGAGGTTAATTATGCTAACTTCCCTAGGCAGAATGCTGACGTTTAAATGAAAGTTGAATAGGCTGTAGATTTCTATAATAAAGTTCAAACTGATATTGCTTTTGTTCTCTTTTCTGCTAAAGCATTTACCTTGCAACAGCAGGACAGAAAGTGACCTTTTCTCTTGCATTGCAGGATGTTCAATTCACAATTGGCGGATCAAGCAAGATGTCTGTTGCATTCTGGTATCCGGTTGGTGGGAATCCATGGGATGGATCTGGACACTATACGATTAACTGCGATTGGGTGTCATTGGATATCGCTTCAGGTGGTTCTCTACTAACCAAGTCTGCACCAAGCAGCTCCTGGGATGCGAGCAGCGCCTTTGCCCTTTTATTCTCTGTAGCTGCTCTGTGTGTAGCCATATTTGTGGCATATCAGGTTTCTAGACCCAAGAGTATCCCATTTACACCAATGGAAAATCTTTAGATAGTTATAGAAGTCTGCCATTGTACATCTAATTGATTTTGAGCTTGCCATTCATGTTATGGATTGTACTATTCATAGAGTTTGTACTGCCTAGCTTTGTACTTTGAACATTCCCACTTTATTAATTTTTTTTTATAATCTGCTTTTTGGTGAAATTTTTGTCTGTTATTGCTGTGTGGTCTGCTCGTTTAACTTGGGCGCATGTTTGCTAAACTCTGCTTTTCATAAGGATCAAGTCGGATAATTAATAAGTAGTATTATATTCTTATATGCCAGATCTGTCCTGGAAAGCCCAAAATGCTTTCTTAAATACCATGATGCTCTAACTCCTGGGATTTATTTTATGTTGACAATTGCTAATTGAAGAAAAGTCCTTCAAAATTTTCTCATTATTCAATTTAGTCCCTACTTACTTCAAAGCCATTTTGATGATTGGGAAACGAGGAGACTTAGCTATGTGTTTTTACCATAGTGTTCAGTGTTTCTGAATAAATGTAACTGTTGTCTTTTGTAGTGAATTAGCAAATATTAGCTTCTAAATTTTCTGACCAAGATTGTAGTATGAATTGCCAATACTAAAAAGTGTATCACTTTCATCAATCTGTTGCCTTCATGGAACTGTTTTTGCTGTTGTATAAATTATATTGATTTGTTTGCTTTCTTACAAAATGATTTAGTATGAATTGGAAAGAGTACATATTACTAACTTACTGAAATCTGCAAATCATTTGAAAATCTGAGGCAATGACATGTTCTAGGCCTAAAGTATACAGAAACAAACATGATTATTTAGTGTATGCCTTTTGAATTTATTACTTATAGCAGTGTTTGTAATACTCCATCAATGAAATGAGTAGTATCTTTCAAGAAAGTAGTTTGATATTCATGTTGAAATTATTTGTCTAGACTACATTCTGTAATGGTTTAAAATTTAGGTAATTATTTGATACACCGGCGGTGTAAATTTTGGACTCTACAAGTGGGTTATGGAGTTGACACATGTCTATTTTTTGAATTAATTAAATTTTGAATATTTCAATCTAATCCCTAAGGAACACATGTCACCCTTCAAGACCCACTTGTTCAGACTAAGATAATATTCCCGACCTATACGTGGTAAATGTAATAGGTGAAACACTATTATTGGAAAAGCATCTTCCCTTTCAGTTATTCCTTATCGGCCCAAAAAAAAGAGTAGTTCGATTTAGGGCCTTGAGTCCTGAAAATAGGCTGCAAGTAGGCATTTGGGCCTTTCTGACTTTCTCTTCTACTGTTCATTAAACGACCGCGTTCAGGCACTTTTGTTAATAGCCCGCGCGGGCCGCGCCATTCTTACACTCACTCCAAAACCTGAGAAAACTAAAACCCTAAACCCTTGAAATCTGAACTCTGATTAAAGCTCTTATAATTTGAAAATCTTTAAATAAAAAAAAAACTTGTTTATTTCCAGCACTTACCGGAGGAGCAGAAAAGAGTGTTAATTTCTTCACTAGATGTTTCTTTCGTAATTTGTAGCTTAAAATCCCCCTCCAATGGCGATTGAAGGAAGCAAAAAGTCATCGTCCCAACCACCGCGTAAAATCAATGTGCAAAAATTCGCGGAATCCAGAGCCACCGAGCTCGAGTCGTTACACTCAACTATATCAACTCGACTCAACAACGATTTCCGATCTCGTAGAAACAAGAGAAGGAGGACTACCGCATTCGACAGTCAAGTCGCAAAGAAGAGAAACAGAAAGAGACTGAGATTGGTGGATAAGAGCAAAGTTTCGGGATTAGAGACGGAGCAGAAGAAGAACAAATCTACTCTTCCACGTTGCGTTCGTCGGAGATTGGAACTTAAAAAGAATCCTGAAACCGGGTTCGTTACTTCAGGGGACGGTACCAAGAGGTTGAGAACGCACGTTTGGCACGCGAAGCGGTTTACAATGACGAAACGTTGGGGGTTTTACCTTCCTTTGGGATATCAGGGCAGGTAACCAAGTTCTTGATTAAGCTTTTTTAGTAGTGAAGAGAAAGACCAAATTTTTATAATCTCTTCTTTGAAATTTTCGTGTCTATAGGGGAAGAGGTTCGAGGGCCGTTTTGAGGTGGTTCAAACAAGGAGCACTTATTCACGATGCGAGCTATAATGTTGCTGTTCAACTAGAGGGTCCAGAGGCAGGCACTTCCCTTTTCATTTAAATCTAATTTATTCCTTTTCAGGCTATTTTAGTTGATTATATTTGTAATTGAGCTATAATTTTTATTTATTTACTTCTATATGCTGCCAGGATTCTTTAGTGGCAGTTCTACAGATGGTTCTGTTGCCTTCTCCATCAGTTCAATCTGAAGGTGTTTCGGATTCTGTTCTTTCCGGCATTACTTATGGAGCTGCTATGGTAGGTGGTCACTTCATCCACCTTTTCTTTTTTAGAAAGAATTACTAATACTAATGATTTGCTTTGTTTCTTTTTTAAGCTTCATCATGTTGGAGCACCCCTTTCAAAGCCAATTGCGCCTGTGACTTATATGTGGCGTCCTTACCAGCAGAGTAAGGAAGATGACAGTAATAGTTTTGGTGATCATGTTGAAACTGAGCCATCTAGAATCAGCTACCATTCGTGTTTTCGCCAGCTTTGGATCTGGATTCATGCATCGGCTTTTAGTGAGGGATATGATGCTCTAAAATGTGCTTGTCATAAACTGGTAAATGATCTATCATAGGACAGTTTAAGAATGCTTTTAACTGTTATACATTTAATGAAGCTCATGAGTATGAGCAAGCTATTTCATTTGGTCTAACATAGACATTAGGACTCCTAGTGTATATATATCATGCACTGTTGTTGTGCTAGAAACTTATTTTGCCTTTAATCCTTTCAGATGAGTGAAAGAGATATTACCATTAACTGTTTTTCACGTGAAGGTCAACTTGCAAAATTGGAGTTGATTGGGTCTAAGGCATTTCAGCTTATTCAGAAGACTGTTAGTCCTGTCACATGGTTAGTTTAGTTATTCAGAGAAAGAATCTGATCATTTTCAACCAGGATAAAAATTACAAGAGCTCAACAAGTTGATTGCATTTGCAGCATTGTAGAGAATCCTCAGCTACTAAAGAAGTGTTCATTTGCAAAGGACGGTGATGATTTCCAGAGGAAGAACTCTTTGGCTCTTGAAAATGAGGAAATTGTTTCTAACTGTGCAATTTTATCATTCACAATCAAGGATCCTCGTATATTACCTGCTAAAAGGGCCACAGATTTTCCTCAGCCAGATTCTATCCTTGATATGCAAGAAGTTGAAGCTGATGACCATGCTAACTTAACTAGGAATCTAGATAAGAATGAAGAATTTATCTCAGCCTCATTTCCAAAACCTGAAGGAAATGAAGTTTTGTTTGAGAACAAGAATTTGTGGGATGCTAACTGTGAAATTGATCCCCCAGAAGAAGAAAATGTACTCTGCATGGAAAAACATCAGCAGCGTATGGATTTCTTTTACCTTGATGATCCAAAATCATCAAAATGCGGTGCTAGCAGTGAAACAGATCCCCAGAAGCCTTCAAACAAGGCTCCGTGCTTACATTATTGCCCTATTCTGGTTCAAAAGAATAACACAAAGGTCTCTTCTATGGGGTAACAACTTTATTCCCTTTTCTCCCCTTCATATTATCTATTCTATATAGAAGTTAACTCTTTGAAATCAATGCAATAGACTTTTGTTTATGCACTATCCATGCATTTAAGAACCATCCTATTGGATCTATCCAACAAAGGAGAAGAGCAAGATACTGTCACTTTCTATGGTTTTATTCTAGCAGTGCATATGAACTCTTCTTGCTGGAGAAATCTGGCTAAGATTGCTACCTTTTGCATATATTTTATGCTGACAAATCATTGTGAGGCTAAACAACAGACAACAAAAAGTAAAAGGGGAGAGAGAGTGAGACAAAAATAGTAGGTTCTTAAGTATTAACATGATAGTATTTAACTCAAAGGTCTGTATTACCACGTCCTATTGCTTGACTCAAATTTGTGGAGAATGCTTTTTGACAATGGCTTTTCTATGCTGCTTTAGGTTTACCTTGATAGATCAGGCAGGTTTTGTAAATTTTCTTAGCCCTTGAGTACCAATTTTGTTTGCTATCATGGGAAGCACAATACTTTTCTTTGCAAATATTTGATCTGTAATACTGTCTTAGAAGTTAGAACTCATCAATGACTTTTCTTCCCTCATTCTATATTTCAGATGGTCCATTATACTCCCTATAAGTTGGGTTAGGGTCTTTTGGGTTTTTCTCATCTCCAAGGGGGCTCATGCAATTGGGCTGAGGGAGAAACACTGGATTGCATGTGAAGTAAGTCTTTGTGTCTTTCAGGGACCTGCTTTGGTGATAATTAATTATCCAAAATTGGATGTTAATTTTCTTTGTTTTGCAGAATGGACTGCCTTGTTTTCCTCCAGATTACCCTGACTGCAATGCATACTTATCCCTAAAGGAAACTGAAGCGACCGCCTCTAGGCAAATTGTGGAGCAGCGTCCTCCTGCTATAAGACCTTTTAGGATTCCCATTCCACCACCGTGGGATGTTGTCCATATTACTATTGACAAATTATCGTTAAGCGAAAAAGAAGCTCAAACTTCTGGAGGAGAAAATATGGTTGGGAGAAATCCATTGAAGAATTCAAATTGTGGAAGAAGTATTGAAACATCATTTGGGTGTCATAATTCATTCGATAGCATTATAGCAAGGACATCGAGTATGCTGACTGACTTCTTGAATGGTATCCATGGTGAAAAATTGCTTTTATTTCCTCATTTTCAAAATAGAAAGTCAAGTCTCGTGAGGTTTATTAAGGATAAAACCATGACGGGAAAAGGCCAAAATGGGATCACCCAAATTAACCACAGTAGTAAGTTATGTTTCGTGAGGGTTCATCTCCATGCATTCAAGGGGGGTGTTTTTGAAGATGGAGCTGTTGTATGTGCACCTTGCCTCACTGATATATCATTATGGACTTCCAGGTAGTAAATTTCAGTGGTTCTTTTGTTTAAAATCTGCAACCAATGCATTCATCTTAAGTGCTTATATATGCATGTGTGTCTTCTAATGATTGGGGCTCTGTGAATGGAGATAACTAAACATATTCAATCCAGAGTGCTTTGAACATTTAAAATGCCTGACATACATGTTCTGATCCCTTTTTCAGGGTGCCAGCATAACCCTGTTTAATCTAACTCAAGAATGAATTTTAAATTGTGCTTGAGACATCTTCGCATAGAATTTGCTGCTTCTTTTATCTGCCAAATTAACTAGTTGGATATGGGTATATTGCAGCACAGGTAGGTCTGAAGGCGGACTTGAAATGCCGGAGTCCGCTGTAGGGTCATACTTCAAAGAACAATCTTCTGGTAAGTGGGAACTGCACGAACCAAAGGACCCTGCTTCTGAAGAATATCATAGATGGCCAGTTGGTTTTGTCACCACTGGATTTGTTCGAGGGAGGTTAGTTTTTCCTTCGTTTTCTAGATCTCTGCTGCAAGCAAACCTTAGAATCTCTTCAGTTATTGCATATCAGTTTTGAATTAAGTAATCTTCTATGTTGATATGCAGCAAAAGGCCAATGGCAGTAGCTTTCTGTGACGCCGTTTTGCTTGCTTGTCTGAGAGAAAAGCAGTGGAAGGAGATGCCGGTTAATCGTAGGAGGAAAGAAATATATGTCCTTGTTAGGAACCTTAGATCTTCTGCATATAGACTTGCTCTTGCTACCATTGTCCTGGAGCAACATGAAGAAGATTTAATATTCTTATGAAATCATATGGGAGAAAAAGATTATACTTTCCCTGCCTCCAATGTATACATCCAAGAAAAATACTATTTACGCCACAGTGAAGTATGAAATCATTGGAAATTTGCATTTTTAATTCAAATCCAATAAATTTATGCCATGTATTTTTTTATGTTAATTACTAGTATAATAATATATAATATATATGTATCTCTGGTATTAGGGCTGAGGGGAAAGGCCCAAAATAAAAAGAAACGAGTCCATATTGCTTTCTTTCGGGCTGCGATGAGAATTTTGTTGAACTTATTAGGCCCATTAGTAGTCCATTTGAGCCCAAGTCTCTAAATTTCTCCTCCGTTATTTTATTTTATTTTTTATTTTCATTTTCCTTCTTTTTCCCTTTTCTTTTTTTGTCGTTAATGAAAACTGGGCAGTATAGAATACGAAAGAAAGAATTGTAAAAACATTTAGCTGGACTTGTCGCTCGCCTCGGTGCCTACACGAAGGGGATCGAGTTTAAAGACAACAGAAAAGTAACAATAACCGTTGCATTTCTTTCCGTTCTTTCTTTTACCAGGAGATTCACGCCATCACTAAGGAATTACAGGTACTTTTTTTTCCCTTCTATTGATTGTTTGAGAGAGTCGTAATTATAACCG
Source organism: Corchorus olitorius (assembly GCA_001974825.2). Lineage (NCBI taxonomy): Eukaryota > Viridiplantae > Streptophyta > Magnoliopsida > Malvales > Malvaceae > Corchorus > Corchorus olitorius. Next base: position 29,347 of record AWUE01018173.1, read on the forward strand.
ATTCAAAAAGTTTGATTATTAATATTTTTCTTCAAATTTCTGCTGGTTTCTCCTGAAAATTCTCTCATCTAGGGTTTCCTTTTTGCCTTTTTCTCAACTGTAAGAAAATTCAATGCTTCGAATCATCCCTTCTTTTAAAAATGTTTTGCAAGTTATCAAATGTTTGAACTATCAGATCTTAGGATGTTCAGCCCTGACTTTAAATGCTGTAAACTTTGAAAAACTCTTGTAGTTACAATTCATGTTTGGCTATGTGGAATTTATTTTCAACAATTTGGGCTTCTTAAATGTAATAATGTATTTATTGTTGTTCCACTTATACTACCTAATAAAGCAATAAATAAAGTGTGCTGAATCCGTACATTTTCTAAAATAAGAGTACATAAGGTTTATTTACTGCGTTGTATCTAGTTGTGAACTTATAGGTTCTAGTATTTGACATGAGTTTGTGTTATTGAAAAAAAGTTCAGGGTTTTCTAGTGGAACTGAAGTCTTGACTTGATGGCGAGGATCAAACCACAAGCTCTGCTGCAACAAAGCAAAAAGAAGAAGGGGCCTGCTCGTATAAGTGTTACAACAATTATAATGTCTAGCTTGATTGTCGTTTTGACTGTGTTTTTTCTCTATGCCACGTACAGACACTGGTCTCAAAGGTTTGTTGTTGTTGTTAGGTCAAAGGGGAATATATAGTTTTTGAAATTTCTCGTATTGGCTGTAATTGGAGATATATGAAAATATTTCAGGGCTGAGAATTTAGTGCTGTGACGTTTCTTCACTTTATTGTCTGTGTGGCATGTTGATTAAAGTATCTTACTGAATGAGCATGACTTACTGTTTTCATAGAATGACATTCAGGAGTGAAACTGCTCTAAGAGAATAAATTATGGGTAATATTTCTCAGTCAGTGAAATTTGACCCAGTTTTCTCTTCTTTAGGTCAAGAATTCAAATGGAAAACACGCAATCAGTTCTTGAGGTAAACTCTTTAAAGAATCTTACTTGTTTTTATTCTACAATAGCTTTCTTAACCCCCATGATTCCTTAGGTTATGATTCTTTTCAAAATGAGGTATTTCCTCCTTTCTATGATATTGTAGCTTAACTTTATATACTTTGTATTGATGGTGGTTGTTTGTGTCTGATAGGGAGAAAGCTCTTTCATGGATCCAAAGAAATCTGATCTCCCTGGCTATGCTGTATGTTTCTTTACCCCAAGCTCTCTCCCAATTAGTGGGCTCTGCCTGTGGGATTTATTTCTATTCTTTGAGGAACAGGCACAAAATGTTTTATATTAGTCGTTTAGTCGTTGATATACACATGCATGATGCAAATCAAACATAGATGATTGAATGTGTAATGTGTTTCTTATCCAACAGAATATCTTGTATCAATTCAATTAGCTTTCTGCAAAAAATGCTTTGTTTAGTTTGCAGGCTCATGCTTCTCTGAGCTGGGTTCATGAAACTATAACATAACATGCATATGAACATCTTTCAGCATACTCTTGATCTCCTCACCTGTTAAGGAAACAGAGTTCCTTAGTATGTTTGTTAATAAGCCTTTTCTTAGGTCTTCCTTAGAGCTTTTTTAATCTTATATTACCAATCTTGACAGTTTAGCCTTTCTTAATTAATGATGAAAATTAATAATTTCCATTGATCATTTAAGTCTTAGCTTTTAGGCTTTTACATTGAAATCCTATTCTACTTAAAATGAGGTTTATCCATTGACTTCATCTTTTTTTCTTTCCCATCCTTATACTAGATTTTGAATACCGCAAAAGGCTCTATAACAGTGGAACTCTTCAAGGATAGTTCCCCTGAAGTTGTTGACCAGTTCCTTGACTTATGGTAAGTGCTGGAATCATTTGCATTATGTAAATCATGATATTAAAAATTTGCACCGGAAATGAAGATTTAGATCAAGAACAGGGTTTTTAATTATGTAAATCACATATTGTTTTATCTCTGTAATCTTGCAATGCACATAAACCATCTGTGCCTCTATGATGATCTTTTTGGTTTATCATTCTGGATCATGCATGTTAACATTGCTATAATTCATAAGCATGCTGAGAGTTTGGCTCTAAATTGGTGAATTTATGTAAGAGGAATTGATCTCAGAGGCACATCAGCCAGAGACCTCTAGGAAGTGCTGAGTTTCTCCCTTTCTCCTGCTATACTTAGTGTGGAACTGGATTCCATTAACTCATGCATAGGAAAAACATGCATTTTTTAAAGGCATCCTGTTTTAATTAAAATTCAATTGATCTGCAGTCAGAGAGGGCACTTCAACGGCATGCTTTTCCGCCATGTGATAAAGCACTATGTGATTCAGGCTGGAGATAGTGATAAGCTTGGAGCCACTGAGGACTGGACTTTGAAAGGAAAGCATTACAGCCAACTTGAATCCAGGTCACTACTCATTGCCCCATTTCTTCTTCTCATGCTTGATTGATTTAACATCTTGTCAAATGCTAGGCGGTAGGTGCTTTTATTATTCTTGCGACTTACATTCTTTTATGTTCAACCAGTTTGAAGCATGAAGCATTCATGCTTGGAACCACCAAGGCAAAGCATGATAACAAAGAATTTGAACTTTTCATTACTACTGCACCAATCCCAGATCTAAATGAGAAGCTAACAGTCTTCGGGAAGGTCGTTAAGGGGGAGGATGTTGTTCAGGTATCGAGCAAACTTTAGTTTATTTTTGTTTTCAGTGTTAGTGATGACTTTAGTTCAAATTTGGTTACGAAGTGCATTGGTATTTTGGACCATTGTAGGACATTTTAACACATATCGTTATGATCTTAGGGTCTGTCATATCCACATTCTATGTATCTATTTGGTTTAAGGTGGAATTATACCATATGGGATAGAATAGAGATTTTATGATGCTTTCTATCTTGACTATGTAAGTTGCAATTTAATTCATATCTATTGTGTTTCTGTATGATATTTTTCCCAGGAAATTGAAGAGGTGGATACAGATGAGCATTATCGACCAAAATCTTCTATAGGGATCCACAGTGTGACTCTAAAACAAAGCATCTAAATTGAAAGCACAAGCACACAAGATTCTACATTAAAAACAAGGCTTCAGCACCATCATTCAGACTTGTCAGAACTGAGAAGAACCATAGTGAATTTTTGAACTTCATATCTCACTGGGGCTGGTATTACCGAAGTTCTAGAGGCCTAGCTCCCCAGAATCGGTCTGGTTCCACTTTTGGTTATCCAGTTTTACTAACCTACTAGTATATCTCTTATCTTTTTATTTTTTGGTCATTTTTTCCTAAGCCTTTTTTTGCATGCTGATGGACAACCTGTCTGTACTTTGTAAAATAATGAAGTGGATGAGATGTAACTTGCATGTCTGATATAGAAATTGAGAAGGTGTTTGTAATTCCTAGGGATGATCTGCTATGGTCACTCCCATTGCTGTTCCTTTTTCTTAACTCGTCTTTTGGGCCTGAAGCCATGCTGCGCATTCAGAATTTAAGTTTTTGGTTTGAGTACGCAAAATTTTTGCTTGTAGCTCTCTTACAATCATCCAAAGTTAATCCCATTAAAGCGGGAAGTGCCTGGAACGTTATTGAACCACAAATAGAAGTGATGGAGATCGCAGAAATAGTCATTTAAAAACTAGGACTGGAGAGAGTACTTTATGTGACAATTTGTCTTAATAGGAAACCAACTAAGAAATAGATATTCTAAAATTAGCAAAAATAATTGTAAGTTGAAGACAGATTCTAATCAGGAGAACACAACATTACTCGGGGCAAACATTTTCAAGCAAGTCTTGAAGCTCTTGGCTTAGTTCAATAGCATCTTTTTCTAACCTTTGACGCATGTCAGGAGCCTGTTTACCAGCAGCTGCATAAGTTTTTAGCAAAAGTAGATAGGCATTAGCATCAAGACAATCCCTACTCTTCAGAAGCTTGCAGAACTCCTCAGCAGCATCAACATCACCCTCTTTCATGAAATAATCAAAAAAAGCAATCTTTGTACCAGGCATAGGCTGCCATGTCTTGTCCACAGAAATTGCTGCTTCCAAATGTTTCAGAGCCGAGTCAAATTGACATTTGTTTAAGAAGTAAACCATGAACGGTTCCATAGCCTTGCTACTTAGCTCCCTTCTTTTCTTCATAGCATCATCTAAAACTCCTTCAGCTTGCTCAAGCATGTCTGCCGATAGAAAACCACGAACGGTACTAGTTGCCAACCTCATATCATAAGAAGAGCAACTCGACTCCCACTCCTCGTAGCATTCTTTCAACCCCTTGAAATCCTTTAGTTTAATAAGGGCATGAATCATAGTAAGATAGCTCATGTTGGTGACAGTAGGAAAAAACTGTTTCAGAGATGCCCAGACTCGTTTAACCTCAGCCAAATTCGATGTATGAGCATACAAACTTATCAGATAATGGTAAGCCTGGCGATCACGGGGCCTTTTATCTTCCTCTAACTTCTTAAGACATTCTTCAGCTTTCTCAAACTCCCCAAACTTGACATAAATTGCAGCTAGATTGTTATATGTTCTCGGAGTAATCTTATCTGGACTATCCCGTGCCAACTCTTCCCGTACCCGCTCCACTCCCTCAAGGTCATTCATACTTGCATAACTTTGCATCCACACAACATAATTAAAGGAAGATGGTGGAATATTTCTCCGCTTCATTTCATCAATAAGTTCAGGCACTTTCTCGGGCTGTCCCAATTTCATAAACATGGACATGAGATTGCTTAAAGGCAAATCATTATTAACGAATTTCAAATCATCCATTTTCTCAAAGAAAGCTTGTGCCTCATCCTTCTTGAAAGCAATGCAATAGCAACTGAAAAGAGATCCGTAAGTTGATTGAGTCTTGGCAATGGGTGGAAGGGAGTTAAAGTAGTTTTCAGCTTCTTCAATTCCTTTAGCTTTTGCAATAAGATCTATACGAATAGCATGGTCCTTGTGGTTATATTGAACATTTTGCATCCCCATCCAATCCATTATCTACATTAATTATAACAAGGACAAACATATAAAATATAGCTCCTAAAGTAAATTTAAACCCTAAACAAATCAAATTAGAGAAATGTATTAAATTGAAAAAGAAAGGGGATTTATAAGAGCGTACGTCTAAGGCGTGTTGGTAGCGATGGTACTTGCGGAGCTCTTTCACGATGTGGGTCAGCTCTTCTTTCGTCACTCGTCTGCCCTCGTCTATGAAACCATTCAACACCTCCGACACCGTTCCGCCAGTCTTGGGTAAACGCGACAGCCTCACATACAGCCTATTTTCCCTCTTAGACGCCGCATCCACTGCCGCCGACTTGGATTTTCCCGCCGCATTCCTAGCCACCGTGCAAAGATTTCTCACTAGCCATGATCCAGACGAAACCAGACGCCTATAGTTCATCTCTCTTTCTTTCCCTCTTTTTCCAGAATCCGCCACCAGGGTTTTTGTTTGGGTTTAAGGCTTTAAGCTAAGCTTTATATATATACTCGATTACTCGTCCACTCGGACCACCACACAAAATGGAAACTAAAAAGGAACTTAAAACGACAACGTTTCATTCCATTTTCTATCTGTCTTTCTCTTTCCAATCAAAACGCAGCGCTTTAAAGTTTAAACTGTATCTGCCTAACAGTCTGTTTGGATTGAGGGACCAGTAAGGGATGGGACGGGACGGGAGGTCCTTTTAATTAGTGACCCATGTTTGGATTGGAAATTAGATTTGGTCCATGGGTTTTGGAGGACCAATTTTGGTCCTTCCTGATCCTTATAAGTCCACCTTTTTTGGTCTCCAATTTGGAGTACCAACAAGGACCAACAAAGTTTTTATTTACTAAATATTAAGTGATCCCTCATGTTCCTTACTTTTTATATTTTAAACAATCCAAACAAGGATTGATCCTTCCCTTCCTTTCCCATCCTATCCTGTCCTTTACTGATCCCTCAAAAAATTTATCCCTGTAAAGAAATAAAATGAAAAAAGAAAAAAGGCGAGTGACATGAAATGAAGCCTCTGGCTATGGCTCTTCTGGGCCCTGCTTCGTCCCAGGCAATCGTTTTTTCATGTTCTAATTCTAATTACCTTCCTCCTTCTCAGTCCAAATCTCAACTGCAAAAACGAAGTTTTGCCCGTGTCTTTTGCTCTTCTGTTCCATCCAAAACGGTGAGTTTCTATTCATTTTTAGTCTACTTGCCGCTCTACCTAATAATTATCTTCCCACTCTGGAAATTGAAACCATATTAATGTAACTTTTATTTCTTTTTGTCAGATAGAAGAGAAAGATCCAAGGGCCGAGTACAAGCCAGGAATCTTGGACGATTTTTTCCTAAACTCTTTTCGGAACAAGTTGAAAGAGGAAGTTGGATGGGATTCCAAGAAACCTGGATATGATGGAATGATTGAATTGGCGAAAGCCCTTTTGATGAACAGCAGAAGCAATTCTCATACCAAAGATGCTGCGGTATTAAAATCTAAACATTTACATCTCTCAGTTTTGCTAATTTCTTTTTATTTGGTTTAAATTTCTAATTAATGGGAAGTGGTTATTGTTTTGGAAATGACAGGTTCGAATATTGAAGTCAATATTTCCGCCATTCTTGTTGGAGCTATACAAAATCCTTATAGCTCCTATAGATGGAGGGAAGGTAGCTGCAATGATGGTTGGTAAGTTGACTGTTAATGGCAAAGTTTCAAATTTAAGATATAATATGGGGTTAATTCAGTTCAGTATATGGGTAATTGTTCATTTGTTAAGCAAGGGTGACTGTGCTTACTTGTCAATGGCTAATGGGGACATGTACGGTTAATTCTGTGGATCTTCCTGATGGAACCTCTTGCAACAGCGGGGTAAAAAACTTTTGACTTGATGCAAGATATAGTAATGTCAGCAAATTGAGGTCCATTTTAATGAATAGATTACAAATGGGGTTTCAGTTTTGTTGCAGGTTTTTGTAGAGAGATGCAAGTACTTAGAGGAAAGTAAGTGTGTTGGGGTTTGTATAAATACCTGCAAGCTTCCAACACAGGTTAGTGTTTATATTATACTACATTGTTATTGTTAAGCTTAACTGCAATCTGGGAGCTTTAACTTGAGAGTTCTTGCATTCTGGTTTTTCAGAGTTTCTTCAAGGATTACATGGGGGTTCCTTTGGTGATGGAGCCAAACTTCAGCGACTATAGCTGTCAGGTAACTCCGACTTTGCTAATGGACCCTTCCTAATTATTCTCTTTAGTTGCGGTAATTTCCCAGTTAAAAAATGAACTTACTACAGTAACTATTCGTTAATGGTGAGATGATTCTACTTTGACAATGATGTGGCAGTTTAAATTTGGGGTCCTCCCACCGTTGCCGGAGAATGATGCTGCCCTTAAAGAGCCTTGCCTGGATATATGCCCAATTGCTAATAAGCGAAGGGAAGTCCAAAGGAACATGGATGCTATGAAATGTCCGAGGGCATAAATTGAATTGTGCAGAACATCTTTCATTCACCTTTCCGACTTTGATTCATTACACTTTGCAATATAGGAATATTAGTCAGTGTGTAAAGGTTACTGTTTATCCTCTATTTCTGCAATCCATTGAGCTTTGTTAACCATGTATATGAGATTAACTAGATACTACAAATCCCACATAGACACACAGTGTTCCATTATTAGCAAAATTGGGCTAGAACTGTCTACAAAATGCATCCCTCGATTGATAAAGGGATAAAATCAGAAGTTTGATTGTAGGATAAATGATCATGTACATGTCAAATTATGTCAACTCAATATCAAGAATGGCTTGGCTGGGCTGGTAATTGAAGCAAGATGAATGGGAATTTCTAGCCAATTCAGCTGATCAAGTGAAACAGTCTCCAGTTCAGAGGCAAGAACTTGGCTACTTGCTGTTCAATGCATTCTCCAAGCTTAAAATCAAATGACAGCAATAGATGAAATGAATTAGAACTTGTATGGAGTACTTGGCAATGCCCTCCTCCACTGTCTGGGATCTAAAATGCTCCATCACCCAAGACAGCCTTAAAATCAAAAACCGATCATGTATGCCCCTTTCTGGAGTTATATGTCAAACAAAGCATGTCAACTCGTCAGGCATTGTTCTTTCCTTGGCTTTTACTCTAATGATACCATAGCTTGTTAAAACCATGTTCATAAAGTCATAGACTGGGCTCTGCAATTTAGTTTCAATGAAGGATGAATTACAGACCTATTCTACTAAAGATTCACCTCCAATATTAACAGATGAAGCAGGGACGATAGAGTACTTTTAAAATGAATAGAAATAGATTTTTAAAATAAACAAAAGGTGGAAAGAGGACTTACTATGCATGATAATAATACAGACAAGGTTAATTCAAGATTTGAACAGATAAAACTTCCTGTTTATGTAAATAGCATCATCTATAGATGTATAAAGACTAACGGTCCCACCCAGAGGGCCTCCGCCTTTCTCTAGGTCTATCTCTGGAACTGCAGAAAGAAGGTATGAGTTTAATTAGCACATAAGTTGTGGTAGGGAAAAAAAGCACCACAGAAAGGTTTTATTAAAGTTCAGCTAGAAAAAGCAACCTGTCTGAGTTCCTCTGGCTAGTGTTTTGTCCAGTGTTTGATGGAGTATTCAACCCTGATGTAGGTGCAGTGCTGAATGAACCAGATGTCTGAGCTCTATTTATATCCCCACCAATAGTACCGCCAGATACAAATCCAGACAAAGTTGGTCTCCTGACGCTTGAACTGTTACTGAAGCCTTGACTTTGCGAGTTTGATGAAGCAGCAACAAAGTTACTCTTAAATTGTGCCATCATGCCAGTTTTAAGAGAATTTACAGCAGCATTTCGACCTTGACCAGCCTGAGATGAAGCGTTATTTGATTCAGGATTATATCCAATGCCCAGCCCGAAATCAACTCCACGCACACCTCTACCAACTCCACCACCACCTCTTCCTCTCCCTTTTTTCCCACCTGCAAAGTATACTACACATCATTTGAGAGTTCAAGGTACTCATAATCCAGCAAACAAGTATAAAAAGGAACTGCAATGAAAACCCTGTTAGATGCTTTACATTTTTGTTCCTTCACTAAAGCTAAACAAAGTTTTAGTTGCATAGAAAGAAGCAAATACATAATGATTGCATTAGTATTGTACAAGAGAACCATACCTCCTTTCCTTGCATCACGCTTTGACCTGAATCTCCCATCCTATATACAGGCAAAGTAGATGTCACGTCAGAACCCAATTATTGAACACATACATCTAATCAACAGCTAAAGATTTCAATGATAGAAGAGAACCAGGGTAGAGTATATGATGCATTAATTGTCATATATATTGTTGTTGGCAAGCAAACTAGAAGACAACCAAAATTGAAAAGCAAAGAGGATGTTGCATATTCTCTTCTAATGACTTAAGTGAATGCCACTGACACAACAAAAACACATCAATTGCAGTAAATCTTTCCATTAAATTACCTTCATAGCAAGATCCATAAGTTCCATAGAGACATTCTGACCAGCAGCAATCAAACTATTAACCAATTCACCAGCAAATCGAGCCTCCTTCTGAGTTATCAGAGTATATGCAATGCCATCTTTATCACCAGCACGGCCTGTTCTACCAATACGGTGCACATGCATGTCCATGTCTTTTGCAATATCAAAGTTCACAACGGACTTAATTGACTTGATGTCAAGACCTCGAGCAGCAACATCAGTTGCAACGAGAACATGGTAGGTGCCAGATTTAAACTTTTGTAGAATTTCCATTCGAGAAGCCTGATCTTTGTCACCATGAAGGGCAGCAACCTTAAAACCCTTCTGAGACAGCTGCGATTCAATCTCATCGACTGTAGCTTTCTTTGATGCAAACACCAAAACATCACCCTCATCAACCATTCCAGGTAGCTTCTCTAGAAGCCAGGGCAACTTCTCTGAATCAGAAGGAATAACTTGAACATGTTGAGTGATGTCCTCATTAGCCATTCCGACCTCTCCGACCGTAACTCTGACTGGATCAGTGAGGATTTCCCTCGCCAATTTCTCAACTTTGCGGGGCATTGTTGCTGAAAATAATAAGGTCTGACGGTCAGGTCTGATTTGGCCAACAATGGACCTTATTTGTGGCTCAAATCCAAGGTCAAACATTCGATCAGCCTCATCAAGTACCAAATAAGTCGCTCTCATCATTGTCAGTGCCTTCATTTTTAACAAGTCTATCAATCGACCCGGTGTAGCAACGACTATTTCACATCCTGCCTTGAGTTCCTTGAATTGATCAAGTTTGGACATTCCACCATACACTGCAGAGGTACGTATGCCATAGGGTTTGGCGAATTTCTTTGTTTCCAGGAATATTTGGTGCGCTAGTTCTCGGGTAGGTGCACATATCACTCCAATCGGACCCTCCTCTTTCTGAAGTTCAGGCTGATCCATAATGTGGACAATCATTGGAAGCACAAAAGCAGCAGTTTTACCAGAGCCAGTTTTTGCTATACCAATAATATCCCTCCCTGAAAGGACAATTGGTAAGGCTTGGCACTGTATAGTGGTAGGCTTCTCATACCCTTGTTTTGCAATAGCACGAGACAATTCTGTGGCAAAACCACAGTCTTCAAATGTCTTAACTGGTCGTGGGACGTCAAAACCAGAAACACGAATAGCCAAACTCTTACGATATTCGGCAACTTCCTGCTCACTCATTCCTAGACAACGCAATATTTCAAGGAAAAAACATTTTAGACACAGAATTGCCTCAATGAAGAATGTCATCTTCTTATTAATAGAAAGGAGACACGGAATAACCAGATAAAGAATAACAGAGCCAAGACGAATATTGTTTCAACACAATGAAAATAATCATAACTGGTCAGTGGTCATTAACTAACTGTGAAAATATTATAAATAGATTAACTCGTAAGAAATATTTAATCGTTATAAACATATAATGCAATCAGCAATCATATCCAAGCCATATCAAAGGTTAAGTAAACACAAGTGAGCAACTAGCTTAAATCCACATAATATCTTCAACAACCAAATATAACCTAACAACTTTCAGGCTTTTATTATTACTATATTTCTAACATTTAGATTTCATAATTATCTGATATTTTGCGGTTTCAATTACCTGAAATTGAATCCTTCTCCTCATAAAAATCTTTATTAAACGGTTCATACTCAATGTCACTGTGATCAAGAGCCGCAATTGGTTCGATCTTCTTCTTGTCCAAGACCACTGGATTATCATCTGAATCATACTCCAACATTCCCGCATCCACGGCCTTTGCTGCCGCATAAACCTCCTCATCCGAATCATACCCCGCACGCAAAGCATCTGCAGCCAACGTCAGACCAACGTCCTTCTTCGCCCTCAAAAAACTCTCTACCGGATCATCCTCATCGTCATCATCTTTATACCTCTCCGCCTTCTCTTTCGGCTTAGGCGGCGGTGCTGATTTCAAATCCTCCTGAATCCCTTGCATAAACGCGTCGAGAGGATCAATTTCGTCATCTTCCGCTCCGTTACCTTTCGGGTTATCATTGTCGGCGTTCTTGAAAGTCTCATTATCGGCGTAATCGATGTTGTCAAGGTCGGTGTCTTCATAGTTGTCATGTCCGTGGCGAGAGGATGGAGGGACGAAGAGTCGCTGAGGAGCTTGGGACCGCTCGAAGTTGTAGGTAGCAGGCCGGTTTATCCCAAACCCTTCGAATCCAAATTTGCGCTTCGACATGGTTGATTTAACTTTAGAAAAACCCTAATTTCACAGGGGTTTTGGGGATTAATTTAGGTTTTGGATTCAAGAACAACTACTACTTTGGAATTCTGTGGGAAACGAAAAAAAAATAAAAAATACTACTAGTAAATAAACAAAGAAATTAAAATCGAAAAGAAGAGAGGGTAAAGAGTTGCGCGCTGGAAATCAATTTACCAGTTACTGGTTAGTATTAATATCAGAACTCAGATGGGCGGTTTAAGAGAGGATTGGGCCGGTGGCCCTGCACTTTAGCAGACTATTGGGCTCTATCGTTAGCCCAATATAATGAAACCGGCCCGTAAATAGAAGGGAAAACAAGTAGACTATTGCTCATATTGGACTTTAAGTAGCTTTTAGTAATTGGACGGGATTTTTACCATCTTTACTTATACACGTGGATTTTTAAGTCACGAGATATGTTTCTGATGCAAATTACAGCATGATAATGTGGCATTTCCTAACGGAGTCGGATGGAGGCTGCGTTTAGTAGACCGATGCGGTAATGGTGATACTGTTTAGCAACTGTACAGATGAGATTATACTATACAGATTAGATTTTTTTTTTGGCACAAAATACTGTACAGATTAGATTAGGTACTGCACATATGAGATTATTAGAGCAGCGATTGAAACGGAATTTACACTTAAAATCCGTTTAGATCCAAAACGGTAGTGAAACGATCAAACGGTGGTGAAACAGTTATATATACATTACCTAAAAGTTTAGTGGCTAAATTTCTGTTAAGCCCTTTAACTTAGCTTTTCTCAAATCATGATTCAACTTAATAATAGTAACAAATAAGGACTAAATAATTATATTTTTTGAATTAAGGGGGGAATGATGGAAAATCAAGGTATAAGAAAGGAGAACAATGGCGGCACATGGGAAAAGTTGGAGAATGTGAAAAAAGTGGCACTTAAAAACAAGGAAGAAGGAAACAAGGATCCCGTGAGGAGCGGTAACGTTGTTTCCCTTTTCTTTCTTCCTCTTAGGCAAAATGGAAAATTTTCACAGTAGTTTCCCTTTCCATTGTTATATTGCAAAACAGCTTGCAAATTGTACATTCATCTTTGCAACAATTCGCAGACAGAAACTGCTAAGCCTTGCCCCACAAGTCACAACCATTAATCACCTTCCCTATTATCTCTCCATCTCTAATCTACTATTTATGCCTTTTTACTAGTTTTTCTTCACAAATCATTAACACCCATTTTTTAGTTTTTGTGGTTTTAAATCTTAAGTACTAATTAATATCTAGGAAATGTTTCCCATATTGCCATGGAAAATGTTAGGTATAACTATAAGCGTCCCAAAGAGAGAAAAAAAAAGGAGGGAAAAAGAGTTAGGTGTTTGGTGATAATATGAATCGAGTAGAAAACCACCTGACAGACAAGAATGATTTTCATGACAGGGAAGCTCGTGGTTAGTGGACCGAAAATCATTCCATCTTCTTTAATAATGAGATCGATGTACATTAGTAATATTCAATGCAAGCATGCAATGCGGTTCCTTTGCATAGAAAAAAAAATCTCAAATAAAGAATACAATTCTCAAAGTTGATTAGCTGTTAACTCCCTAATTATTGAATAACATGGGAGATTAGAATTTTTGTGATTTTATTTTCAAGATTTTCCGTAAGTACTATATACTAAGCATCAATGCATCATATATATAGTATAGGAATTTGTTTGGTGAAAATAAAACAAGAGATTCTCATCCAACTTCCCATAAAAAATAATATATTCCCTCCATTCCATATTATCTGTCCCTTTGAGTCAAAGTTTCCTAATTTTGACATTTAATTATAAAAAATTTATATAAAAAATTTAAAAAATTATATTTTGATTAAGTTAAGTTTTAAACTTTTCAAAATATACTTTTTGAAAATTTGATCATATATATATTTTTTGTAATTAAAGATCAAATGTATGATTAGTTTGACCTAAAAGAGACAGATAATATGGGACGGAGGGAGTATCATCATTTAACTTTTCTTCTCTTTCTAATCCAAACAATGGTAATTCTAAGTTTTGTTATAGGTTTCTGAAGTTTAGTCTAATTCATTTCGAATCAGGTACATGTGAAGTTAAAATTCTTTCAAAGAAATTAACTTATTTTGATTATCATTATTAAAATAGGGATCTCTTATCATTTCTATAAATCATTTACTAGTTGGAATTATGATTAGTCTTTAATTTTAAGATTTATATACAGACGAAGAAAATGACAAGTGCAAAATCGGCAAAGGGCCCATCTACATACGAAATTACAATAGCCATTTGTAGATATGGTTGTTGAGCTTGTCATATCTGGTCCTTGTATATTATATGTAATTAAGTATTGTTAGGCAAATGCCCTCATACTTCGTGTGCATGCTAGACAATACTCAATTGCCAATACAAAAAAATCTTGCTCTAAAATTTTTCTTATTTTGGGTTTCCTCTCATTTCCAAACATGTTGCCGCTACCTTCCAAAGTTTATCAAATGTCATTATCCACCTGATCTAAAGTCTTTGCCTTGGGTGGCAATTAAATTCTGAATCCTCCCCATTTCATAGATTCATGGACACGCTTCATGCCACGTTTTACCCTATCCCTAATATTATATATATTTTTTCTATCTATATTGAAACATACAATATACCACAGTAATTTGTATACTACTAAATTCATGACTTTGGATGGTTTGACCCTAATCTCATCAATCTAAAAACATTAGTACAATTGTAAATGCTCTTTATTTATTTATTGGCCATGAGCTTATATTTCTTGGTTATATTTATACATGAGCAACTGTCAATAGAAGGTAACTATCTTCGAAAAAGAAAAGGAAGGTAACTGTCAGCATCAATCGAACGGCTAGGAGTTTGACTGTATAAGAAGATGATTCATCCCTGCGCTGCAGAAGATCTTTCAAGCTGATAAGTGACGTGCTACTTTTTCTTTTTCTTTTTTACCGTTATGTTCTTTTTCCGCTAACGGCGCACGTTAGACTTAAAATAAAGACTGTACATTCAGACATAGAAAAGGGCAAAAAAAAAAAATTGTGAAAAAAAAAAACAAAAAAGAATGGGAGAAATATGTAGTAGCTAATTAATTAATATAAAAATAAAAATGATAAAAAATTAAAAACGCAAACGAAAAGCTTCTCCGGTACTGGTAGCTGAGTGAAAGAAAGACAACGCCAACGGTATCTATCCTCCATTTCCACCAACAGTCAAGCTTTCTTCTTTTCTGTTTCATTTTCATTTTTCCTCGTTTGGAAACTCTAGTTTCTTCTTTTCTTTCCTTCTTTAGCTCAAGTTCTTCGACTCGGTAGCTCATTAATGGCAATTCTGACTCCGAGTCATTTCATTGGAGTTTTGGTTCTTGTTATGTTATCTCCACCGTCGGTTCCTCCTTTGTTGGCTGTCCCAAATAAGTTTTTCTTGTAGTGTTTGCTTTATATGTTTGGAGGTGTTAATGCTCATCTGAAATTGAAAGTGTGATCTTGCCGTTGGTTTGTTGGAATCTCGCCAGATCTGAGTTGTCTCCGGTTGAAATCAACGGCGTCGGTGATGTCGATTTCTGCTCCTTCAAATCCCAGTGGTAATTACTAATCTTAAATTTTCTGACTTGGAGTACCATGTAGTTTCCTTGGTGTTTCAGTGTAGAAATTTGACTCCTTTAGACTTCCAAATTTGGTTGCTTGGAAGGAATAAACTAAAAGAGAAAGCTAAGTCTTTTTTCTCTCTCTGCTTTTCATCCATGAATGACCTGGTTAGTCGAAGAGTTAGACTATGTTAAGAAGTATAAATTCGGACCTTTGTTTACAATTTTTCTTTTTCCCCCCTTTTTGGGAATAGTTTGACACCAGAGATATATGATAGGAAAGCGTTCAATGACTCATATAAAAGCATTTATTTTGGTTTAGCTGGAAATTTCGTTCTACTTGGTAGATAAAAATTTTATGAAAGTTCTTCCTTTTTCCCTCTCTGTCTCCTTTGCTTTTATGAGCAATTGAAATTGATTGGAGAAAAAAGCAAAATCTTGCTCTTGATATTTTGCTTTATGGGGAGGCTCTCAATTGAAAACCACTGCTTTCTGGGTTAAATGACAACAAGGAAGAACCTTAATAGACAGGAACGAACGGGAGAAGAGGAAATTCACTTTGTTGTTCCACAATTGTGAAATCTAGCTGTAGTTAAAAAAAATGTTAGTGCATTTGATTGCATGTATTTACAATCTTTTAGGGTAAACACGTTTGTGATTTCAGAATTTACTTTCAGTTTCCCTTTACTTGTGTGATTGAGTTCATTCTGAATATAACTTAACAGGAGCATTGGGAAATTTCTGTTCATTTTTGGTGAGAATTGTGGTTGTTCTGAGTTGTGCAATTGCCATTGCCAATGCTGATTTTGCCCGTAAGCTACTCCAAGCGCCAGCAGAATCTCCAGCTAGGGTGCCTGAGGGTGCACCACCTGTTTCTGATCTGCCACTGCCTTCGAATCTGCCATTGATTCATAAACCACGCCAAAGACATTCTTCACCACTTAGTGCACCAACACTTCTAGCACCAGGCCAGCCTCCTTTTTATGGTCCATTGATTACTTCCAGTCACCCTCCTACCAGTCCACGCCTGTCAAAACCATTGATGAAGAGAAGTGCGTCTGTACCTCCTGCCGTGGAGTTGCCAAATATTGCCCCTACGCAGATCAGTCCTGGCACGATTCCTGCTGGTTTAGCTGAGCCACCATTGTCTCCTGAAGTGTCCAGTAAGATATTTCTTCTTCTGTATACTTGCATTAATAGCGAACAAATACTGAGGATATGTTGTTTCTATTGAGCTTGCATTCACTTACAGAAAAAGAAAGACACTTGCTAGTTTGCTATGTTGTATTTTTACTGTCTATGAGATTCTTACATGGTATTTCCTCTGTTGGCCAGATTGTTGCAAACCAGATTCTGTTCTAAAACGAGGGACTCATGGTTGCCATTGCGTATATCCTATAAAGCTTGACCTTCTCCTTTTAAATGTCTCACAAAACCCGAATTGGAATGTTTTTCTAGCCGAGTTAGCTTCTCAGCTTGATTTGCTGTCTAGTCAAATTGAGATAATCAATTTTTATGTGCCCAGTTTATCAAGATTAAATATCTCAATGGATATTACTCCACACACGGGGATTAGTTTCTCTGCCAGTGATGCATCTAAAATAAACTCCACACTCTTGATGCATAGGGTTCATTTTGACCCAAATGTAGTTGGGGACTACAAAGTCCTTAATCTTACATGGTTTGAGCCCCCGGTGCCTGCCCCAGGTAAAGTATGATATGACTTAAATTCTTTTAGGATCTGTCTGATTTAAAATGTTAATATACTTTTCTTGATTGCAAATTGTTTTATATGCTATGGGTTTCTTGACAGCTCATAGCGTTTGTCTACTTTATGTTTATATATATGGGATTACAATTATCTTTGTTCTATTTGTCCTGACAAAGTTCGGCATCTTGTTAACAGCTCCCATAGTGGCTTCAGAACCTGTGGCAGCACCAGCACATCAATCTTCCATTTCTACATCACCAAGCCCTTCAAACAAGGGGAAACATTCCAATTTGATTCTTATTTTTGGAATTTCTGCTGGCATACTGGTTTTTGCTATAATATCCGTGCTTATAATTTGTTCGTGCACATTCCATGAGGGAAAGCCTAAAGCATCTCCCAAGGAATCAGGTATGTGTCTTAAGCTTAATTTGCCTTATTCTGCACTTCTAGTTATGAACAAGAGTGCTGATGTCACAGTACTGCTGTACATTCAGATTGTTGCTGAATATAGATGTTCTATAAGTCCTTAAAATTTCAATTTTTTTTGCTTACAGTAAAGCTAAGGACCATAGATGCAGTTGCACGAGCAGGATCTTTTCCCCACCCAAGCAGCACACGTTTTCTACAGTATGAAGAACTTAAAGAAGCAACAAACAACTTTTCACCTGCAAGCATACTGGGGGAGGGTGGGTTTGGGCGAGTTTTCAAGGGTGTTCTAAGTGATGGTACAGCTGTAGCAATTAAAAGGCTTACCAGTGGAGGGCCCCAAGGAGATAAAGAATTTTTGGTTGAAGTGGAGATGCTTAGCAGGTTGCATCATCGTAATCTTGTAAAACTTGTAGGTTACTATAGCAGCCGTGAATCTTCACAAAACCTACTTTGTTATGAGCTTGTTCCCAATGGAAGCTTGGAGGCCTGGCTCCATGGTAATCCGCCTTACCAAATTAAGTTCTATCCACAGCTCATTCTGATGTTATCCTTTTAACCAGAGTCATTCATACCTGATACTGACTCTTATTCTGTTTTGCCCCAGGCCCCTTGGGAGTGAATTGTCCCCTGGACTGGGATACCAGGATGAAAATTGCACTTGATGCTGCGAGAGGACTTGCATACCTGCATGAGGATTCACAACCATGTGTCATCCACAGAGATTTCAAAGCATCCAATATATTACTTGAGAACAACTTTAATGCTAAAGTTGCTGATTTTGGCCTTGCCAAACAAGCACCTGAAGGCAGAACAAATTACCTCTCTACTCGTGTAATGGGCACATTTGGGTTGGTCTCATTCACTCTTTTTGATGTTGCTACTATCTTTTTTGTTTAAATCAATACTAATGTAGAATGGGATTGATTTACAGGTATGTAGCCCCTGAGTATGCTATGACTGGGCATCTACTGGTTAAAAGTGATGTTTACAGCTATGGAGTTGTATTGCTTGAATTACTCACTGGAAGGACGCCTGTGGATATGTCACAACCGTCTGGACAGGAGAACCTTGTCACATGGGTAAGTAGTAACATAGAGTTAGCCTCACTGTTGCTGTTGCTCCTACATCTGGATTTTATGCAATTAGAAATTTGTAGAGAATAAAACTTAATCATTTTATTAGCTAGATAATTAATTGTTACAAGTTGGCTGTAATGCTTTCAGGCAAGGCCAATTCTAAGAGACAAGGACCGGCTGGAAGAGCTTGCTGATCCAAGGCTCGGAGGGAAGTACCCAAAGGAAGATTTCATACGGGTTTGCACAATTGCAGCAGCTTGTGTTGCTCCTGAGGCGAGTCAACGGCCTACAATGGGTGAAGTTGTACAGTCATTAAAAATGGTGCAGCGTGTTACTGAATATCAGGATTCTATGTTAACCAACAACCGGCCCAACCAAAGGCAGTCCTCTACTACTTTTGAGTCTGATGAAACATCTTCAATGTTCTCTTCTGGTCCTTACTCTGGTCTAAGTGTCTTTGACAATGATAACATCTCTCGAACAGCAGTTTCCTCTGAAGATCTTCACGAAGGACGATGAACACTTCCAAAGGGAGATTAAGTTAACTGGGAAAGCCTTACTTCCTCACAACCCAATACAACAGTGAGAAATTTTCTCAATAGGAATGATAAACTTGAAATAGGATGTCAGAGTTTTTGTAATTTCAAATAGATGGGGAAAAGCGTTGCTTCTTGTCGTCCCAATTGTTGTACCACTGATATAAGTTTTCTCCCAGCTGGCAGTGGTGGATGAAATTTTGTACATATGCCTTGTAGCTTCTTCTATTCGATTGGCTTCCAAGGTTTTATATTAAACTTATTTTGGGTTTTATTATAAACGTATTTTAAATGTTATTGGCTTTCCTTTCCTTGCAATTCCTTTATGTTTCTTCTTGGAACATCTCTAAGAAGTTGTTAACATACCTTAACAGAAACTAAATGCAGATTTTGGACCAGACCGGAACATGGTTCAAACAGACTAACCTGTCGAAAATCGAAACTAATTCCTTAATTAGTACTATTTTTATTATTAAACTCTATATTCCACCAACTAATATGAATTATGAAGCGAAAAAAAAGAGAGTTTTAATGTAAACCACTGTAATAAAAGCAAACCATGGTTATGCCAAAATTAGATTGCATGGTTACAATCTCTTAGAGACGCTATTTCGTTGCAGAGCGAATGGGTTGAAAAATAGTACTACTTTATAAATTCCTCACAGTTTCCAATCCCTTAACACACAAGCAATCCTCTTCTCCCTTGTCGTCGCTCATTGTGTGTTAAAACTTTCCCCCGAGAGAAGAGACCATGGAGATTAATAACAAAATCACCCTCCTATTAATCTCCATTTTCTGTCTCTTCTCCTTCTCTGCTTCAAGGCCTTCTAATTCCCTTTTTCTGGCGCCGGCTCCAGGTCCATCGCCGTTGGTTGTTAAATCTCAACCCAAAGAAGTCGCGAACGAAAACACAATAACATTCAGCATAATGCCCAGCAACGCCGATCCCGGCCTTCAAAGAATCTGCGGCGACACCGACCACCCAATCGAATGTGTCACGACGACTGCCCCATTCTTACAAGAAAATATGTTGATTGAACCTGTTTCTATCCTTAAAATCGCGGTCGAAGCAATGGGTAACAAAACCAAGGAAGCCTTGGGCACCGCTAATAGGCTTTTGCTGGATCCCGCTGTCGACGAAACCATGGTTTCCTGCCTTGAGACATGCATCAACAGCTACAACGCCGTCCTCGACGTCAACATGAAAGTCCTCGATGCCATCACTGTTCACGACCTTCACACCATGAAAATGGAGCTAAGCGCCAATGTGGAGAACGTACACACCTGCTCCGACGCGTTTGAAGAAGCTGACATCGAGTCCCCGATTAAGGATTTTGATTCTTTGCTCGAAAAGATGATTAGCAACAGTTTGGCTATTGGAGTCGACATGGTCCGTTTCTAGATTCAAATTATTCTTATATGCGTCTAAGAAACTCAAAGGGAAATTATTAAAGCCCCATAATCTATTATTATCGTTTGATTCTTTGTTCTATGTGTATGAAGCAGAGATGGAAAGTTTATTACATAATAGTACGTATTGACTATTATGACAATTATTAATTATATATACACCACGAACAAACTTCGTCGCCATCTTTTCTTGTTATTTACTAGGTTTTGACCCGGACTATATTGCACGGGAGGGTAATGTATAACTGAATTATGTTTGATTGCTTATGTCTTACAAATGTTTGATTACTTAAAATGTTGAAAATTAAAGGATATGAAAATGATAATTTCATAATAATATATAGAATTCGTCAAAATAAAAGTACAATTAGAGAATCAAGTCTATACATACATAATATTACACCTGGATGATATATTTAAGATAGTGGGAATTGAGATACGAGAGGGTTACCTCCGTGTATCCCATTTCAATATCATGAGTAGAAAAAGTGAATCTACTATGTAATCAAGGGTTGCTCAAAGAGGCACAAATAGGAAGAAGAGAGAAGACTTCAAATATACTTAGATAATTAAATTTATATATACATTAAAAAAACAAAATTTACCAAATTAAAATTTTTTTTACCTAATTAATAGTTGAAAACTAGAGGTGATTCTAAAAATTTATAAAACTTTCGTCCTTTAATAAATCTTATCTTATAATCATTTATTTTCGAGAAATCTTATATAATCATTTTTTGTAAGTAAAATCTCATTACAATCAAAATAAATCTTCATATGCCCAAACATCTAGATGAGAATCCAACCCAAACTAATAAATTACATGAACAACTTATCAAATTAACAAACAAACAAATAATTAAACTAAACTTGCATTCCGTGAGACTTAAATCCAGAATCTCACGGTCCAAGCACACTGTACTTACCAATTAAGGTAACAACTTAGGTACTTATGATCAATTATTGTACTATGGAGATGTGCGAAGTTTAATACAAAAATTAGTTTAGTTTAGTCACTGAAATAAGGGTGTAACATTTGGAAAATGTTGAAAATGTTTAAAATTAGAGGGACTAATTTGGATTTTGGAAGAAAAAATTGTAAAAATCAGAAAATATAAGAGGTGTTTCCGTAAATTGCAATAATTAGATGGACCCACCCGAATTTTCGGAGGTATAGACTAATAACATCGAGACACGTAGCAAAATAGAATGAGGGAGCCACTATCGTGAACGGCCATGTGCGCAGGGTTTTAACCTGCGCACACTTTTGCAGCGTAAACCGTTTGTAGTACTTGGTAGAAGAGAGGGAAATAAAAGGCGTTAAGGCAAAGAAAGCGAAGAAAGAACGAAAGAAAGAAAAAAGAAAAGCGCGAGAGAGATAGAGCGGGGGGGACTGAGTTGAGTTGGGTCGGCGAGTCAAGTGACCGAATCAAAATCCAAAGATCAAAAAATCTAAAAATCCCAACCCATCCAAACCCAAAAGAGAAAAAAAAAAAACACAGCGTGGGTTGGTGTGGCAATAGCAAAAAAATGGTGAACAAGGAGATAATAAGTCCTCTTCCTCCCCTTTACCTCTATCTTTCCTTTCCCATTCCCTTCATCATTGTTTCTACTCTTTATTCTCCTTCTCCAACCCTAATACTTCATTATTTTTTTAACCTTCCCTTCCTTTACTTTTCTCCTTCTTTACCAAAATCCTTATATTTCCTTACATTCCCACCTAATCTATTTCACCCTCCGCTCTCCTCTTCCCTGTTTCGTACTTTTCTCCTCTTTCTATTATTCTTTCTTCTTTCGTCTTTTTGGGGCTTCCTCGATTTCTTCCATTCGGCCGTATCGAGAAGGTAAATCATCGATTGCTAGCGAGATTCTGTGTTTCCTCTTTGGTGATTTGATCTATGGATTTGAGGTGGTTTGGATTGGCGTCGATGGGGTTTTGTAACTTTTGTTTGATGGATTGGTTCGTGTGGTTCTGGGTGTGTTTTTATCTGGGGTTTGCTTTTGATTTGATGGCGGTTTGATTTGTACTGAGTTATGGGATGATATAATTCTCTAATCATCTGGTTCTATTTGTTTGATAAAATTATTTGGTTGCCATGATTAGACTGCTCTAATTAATGTTGGAGATCGGGGTAATTCCCCTTCGACTACATTATGGATTTCTTCAATTTCTTTTCCGGTTCATGATTAGATTATTTGATATATTTTGTTTGTTAATGTTCAAGTTCCTAATTGTTTGGCCTCCCTATTGTCTACATTGGTGAAAATTTTCTTCGACCTCTCTATTGTTGTCCTTAGTTTTACTCCATTATTATGTCTTTTATACTATATTTTGGGGTGGATGTTATGTTGCAGACCTTAAGCCCTTTTTCTCCAATTTCATGTTTGATCTTATTTGGCTTTATGATAGATTATATTTGGTTTTGGAGTAATTTGGGATCTTTTTTTTTTATAACAGAGTAATTTGGGATCTTTTAGCGTAATTCTCATGTTCTGATTTTGGTGTTTTAGGATTTATGGTCTTGCTGAAGCATCCTTCTGCCAAAATTAGGTCTTAACAATTTTAACTTCATGGAAGAGTTTTCTGGGACTCGGTTTGAGAATATGAACAATGCTGTGAGGAAGAAGAGGAGCCAGCCGTCTCGTCGTCCTCGTCCTGATTCACAGTTTGCTGAAGATCAAGATCACTCACCACCCCTGTCATCAACACCACCTTCAGATGATATGAGCAAGGTCTCCAGTGACGAGAATGTCGGTGGTGATGCTAATTCAAAGCGGAAGGAGTTCAGTCTTAATCAATGCATGTCTAGGAGTTCTCCTGCTGTGGGTATCGAAGTTGAGAAAACCCATAGAAGAAAGAAAGAAGATGGAGGATTCAATGCATTTTACAACAATGAGCCTGGCCGAAGTGGGTCATCAAACAATAAACGCTCTAGTGAAGGTGTACTTGCCCCTGCTAATTGGAAAAGCACGAGCAAGGCGAAGGAATGGTCAGAGCCAGAATTGAGTAATGTGGATGTATATGGTGGAAGTAATGGTGATATTCAAAGTCCAGTGCAGGGAGCTGTTACTGATAGTAATGAAAGCAAGGTTAAAAAAGTTAAGCTCAAGGTTGGTGGTGTTACTCACACAATTCATGCCAACTCGGCAGCTAATGGACTGCCAGGGAGTGGTTCGTCTACAAGGAAGAACAATGTCCAGGTACTTAGCCAGTTGCAATCTAATACTTTTTCCTTTTTTCTTAATGTGGTTGCCTTTTCTCTCTATCAAGTCAGGACATAGTGTTCATAGTAGCCACTTACATGTCTTAAAGAAGGGGATTTTAGAGGATAATATACCTGTTGAACTTGAGACTGCATGCCTTATATATTAGCCCTTCTCTTGTTTTCAGTTTCATTTCTTAGGTGAATTCTCTCAGATACACTGAATTATGTGGGATTAAATGATTACGGAGTAATTTTGCAAGTTCTTCTATTACGTGTATGGTAGATTATCTTCTGTATTAATGTGCTTTGTCTGGTCGTAATAATTATTTATATCTTTTAGTAACATTTAGAATCTCATGTGATCTTATTATTAATTATGTCTTTATTGCAGGGAAGTAGCGATGATAGGCACTCCCCTCCAGATAAAAGGAGCAGTTTGCAAGGAGTACCCTGGAAAGATTTCTCCAAAGGTGGTTTTGGTTTTGGGAAGGAGGATTCTTTGATGGGAAAGTCTTCTGGAAAGAACGGTAAACAGGGAGACCAGGGTGGCCCTGTCCGTAAAAGCAAGCGGGTCCCTAAGAGACGTGTACTGGATGAGGAATTTGGTGAAGATGATGAGGATGATGAGATCCGCTACTTGGAGAAACTTAAAACTTCAAAGATTAGTCCCGGATATAGAGAAGATGATGATGAATCAGGTAAGAAACAGAAAAAACTCTCCAGGGTTTCCAACATGGAAAATTTGGGCCCTTCAAGGTCTAGCAAAGATGAGAAAAGGAAGAGCAGATCAGATAGGGTATCTGAGGATACTGACTATGAGGAAGAAGATGAATTAGTATCGGATAGTGAGCTTGAAGGTAAGAAGAGAAAGAAGCAGAGGAAAGAATCTGTTGATGTATTGATGGAGACAAAGAGGGAAATTACTCTCACAACACGTCAACGGGCCCTTCAGTCAAGCAAAGATGCATCATCTGCACCTGGTTCTAGCTTAATTGAGTTTCCAAATGGGTTACCACCTGCCCCATCAAGAAGTGAGCCTTTATTTCTCTCATAGACTTATGCTCAAAATATTAGCTGCTCTTTTTCCCTCTTTTTGACAGTATGTGTTGTTAATTTTAGAGCAAAAGGAGAAGCTCACAGAAGTTGAGCAGCAGCTAAAGAAGACAGAGGCTGCTCAGAGACGAAGGATGCAAGTTGAAAAGGCTAATAGGGAATCTGAGGTTTGCCTCTTCTTGAGCTTTGGATATCATACTTTTTGTGTCTACTTTAGAATTGTGATACCAAACTTATGTATGTTTAAATTAATTTTTGTAGGCTGAGGCTATTAGAAAAATACTTGGCCAAGATTCTAGCCGGAAGAAGCGGGAAGAGAAAATTAAAAAGCGTCAGGAGGAGTTGGCACAGGTACTTGGGAGTTGGAAATGTTGGATTGAAAAAAATGTTAGATTTAACTTCTTTGGCAGTTGCATTTTAAGGTCATTCTGTCTAATTTTATTGCTTTAATTATATATATATACAGGAAAGGGCAGTCAATGCAGAGATGCTCGCATCAAATACCATCAGATTGGTAATGGGTCCTACAGGCACAACAGTCACATTTCCCAGGGATATGGGTTTCCCTAGTATATTTGACTCAAAACCTTCCAGGTATTGGACATTGCAGAATTTAAGTTGATTCAATTATTAATGTTTGCTTTCATTTATCTGATTGTTTTTGGTTTGCATATTCAGCTACCCTCCTCCACGGGAAAACTGTGCTGGTCCATCTTGTAATAACCCCTACAAGTATCGTGATTCGAAGTCAAAGCTACCTCTTTGTAGTCTGCAGTGCTACAAGGCTGTTCAAGAACAGCGGCTGGCTGAAACTACCTGCTAACATTTCCACAAGTCCAGCTTTACCCTCTGTGCATGTGGTAAATTCTGCCAGAGTGATGCCATGCATCATGAATCCAGAGCTTAGTATAATGGAATAATTTTCAACTTAGGATAGAGAGATTTAAACTGAGAATGTATTGTTCTTATACAGCTCAATTATCCGTATAGAGAATTTTTGCCCCTTCGAATTCATTAGATCTTCTTACTAATAAGTTGGAAGAGAACATAATATCAGGTGGTTGAGACTTGAGATTATTTTTGCAATCTCTACAAGGCAATGTATATGTTTGATTTTCATCATCGAGTCCTTTTAAAGATATGCATGGCAATTTCTAATGTGCTTGTTTTCTTCCCATAATCTCTCTTCTTTTTTCTTTTTTTTTTGTCCTCACTTGGGTTCTGATTAATTTGGATTCGACCTACCAATGAGGTAGTTGTGTGCCCAAGGTCTTGAACCTTAAACCTATTTTACCTGGAATGAGCCGCATATCAATTTACCACTTGCTAGCGTTGTTACAAAATCTCTTTTATAACTCCACGGAAGAGAAAGAGAAAAAGAATTTTAATCCTGGCATATAATTGGGTTGGACTTGGATTTCTTATCGGGCCTGGCTCTAAGGCTTGAACTTTTGTGCTGTGAATGTAATGAAGAAGAGAAGTTGGGATAAGGCCCATTCTGATATAATACAACGATATACTTGGGTCGTACCCGTCTGGATCCGAATTCGGGTCTAAGATGAAGATTTGTTGGTTGGGGAAAAGATATTCAGAGACAGGAAGTCGCTGTTTAAAGTAAAACTAGTTTCTTGTTGAAGTTCACTTCTCTCGAGAGCCACTACCCTTATCGTTCCCGAAGTCCCCACCGCCGCTCTTTGCCCTAAGCCTAATCTAACTGGGGAAGAGCATAATCCTGGCTTACAAATAAAAAACCAAACACACTCTTTAATTTGGGTGAAACAAGTGTTTCGATTTTGGTTTGAATCTGTTTGTAAAGTTAGATAAGGAATAAGAATGGCACACACATGCGTTTCCACATCTGCTTCGTCTCTTCGATTCAGTTCGGTGCCCTTCTCCCCAAACTCAAGCACCAATCCTGATTCTCATAAGTTATCTGTTCCTTTCCATCCCCTTCGTCCCAGGTATTTTCTTTTTAAATTCTCTCTCCTCTCATCCAGACTAGGAAATTGTAATTAAGTTTTAAATTTCAATGTTTATTTGAATTCGACTTTAATTCCACATTTCTGGAATCTAGGAGGTAGAGTTGCCCTTCTTCCGACCTTAATTAAGGTCCTTTTTTTTGTTTACTGTAGGGTCAAAGATGAATTCTTTTTTGTTTTTTTCGGTTCTATCCGGATTGGCTAAGTTGAAAAGCAAGATTTTTTTTTTTGTATTATTATTGTATTTAGGAAATTGAAGAAGCTAGTTCATAATCAAAAGAATGTGACGAGTTCTCAGCCAAAGGCTGTTTACACCGGAGAGTTCTGGGCTCCGGAGACAAGCTCTCGACAGGGAGTTTGGTCAATAAGGTAAATGCCCTATGACACTTCAATCCTACATCTCTACCTTCTTTTTTTAATGTGGTAAAAAGATTAAAGATTTTATTTTCTACCCATGCAGGAATGATCTGCAAGTCCCATCATCCCCTTATTTCCCTGCATACGCACAAGGACAGGGGCCACCTCCTATGGTGCAAGAGCGATTTATGAGTGTTATTAGTCAACTTTTTCAATATGTATGGATTTGGTTTGCTTCTGAATTTCGGTTTCAAAAGACTTTGGTCTCTCCTATACCAGGCTCCTTATATTGGTTGTCTGTTTTGTTTTTCAGAGAATAATTCGCTGCGGTGGAGCTGTCGACGATGATATGGCAAACATTATTGTTGCTCAGCTTCTCTATCTCGATGCTGTTGATCCTAATAAGGTCTGTTTAATTCTAGTCTCACACTCTCAGTCTCACACATTGATGTTCTTCTATGAACAGAAACTTAACAATAATGAACCTAAAGTTTCATTGTGATTGTTATTTACCACTTGCTGAATTGTTTTATCTTGATTGTCAATAGGACATTGTCATGTATATCAATTCCCCTGGAGGGTCAGTTACAGCTGGTAATATACTTTTTCTGAGAACCTAGTATATATATTTGCACTCATTTGTTCTAAATAATTTGCCATGGATAACTTTTATTCATCTGCCTAACTTGTGTGGCTTTCGATTTCTTTAGGTATGGCCATTTTTGACACTATGAGGCACATCCGGCCTGATGTCTCAACTGTATGTGTTGGCCTTGCAGCTAGGTATAAATGCATTGACCATATCTTTGTATATACTTCACGGTGGACAGTTTGGAATAAAATATTTGAAACAATGATTTTGTGGCTATCTGCTTTGTCTACTAATTAAGTATTATTGATGTCATCTTTAAAGCATAAATTATAGTAGTATTTGGTTAACTCTGACAGGTATCTGATCCTTGAAGAGAATTTCCATATATGTTTAGTATACCTTTTTTACCAAATGGGTCTAATAGTTCAATTCGTATGAGATGGAGGGGCATAGTGATAGATATGCTTTTATAAATCATGTTCCCGTAGCTTCATGTCAAAGAATTGTATTTCAAAATCGACATTTAGTTTAGTTCCCACTTTGGGGTGGGGTTCTGTGCATTCTGTTTGGTGTCCCAACTTCCAGAAAACTATAGGTTTAAATCCTTTTTCTGGCCTATATGTGTGTTCACATGAGCTTGTATGGCTGCATTTAGTCTGTGCCATATCGATTACAGTCAATCTGAAGTATACTTCATGATTGCTAACAATGCATTTTACAAGCACTTGGGATGGATGTATTTTCGATTTGCATTTGGATGCAATTGTTAGCTATTATTAATGGATGTATTTTTTTTTCAATGAACAGTATGGGAGCTTTTCTGCTTAGTGCTGGAACCAAAGGTACTTAATGCTTGTGATTTGTACCATCCAAACTCTGTTGTTGGTATACTCTCCTTTAGCAAATAAGGGTGCTGATCCCTCTCTTTTCTTCAATAATTTAGGAAAACGATACAGTCTTCCTAATTCAAGGATGATGATACATCAGCCTCTTGGTGGAGCTCAGGGACAGCAGACAGATATTGAAATTCAGGTAAGGTTTTTCTGGGAAAACCTTGTATTGCTTTAATTTTACATTTTTG
This sequence comes from Corchorus olitorius, assembly GCA_001974825.2. NCBI lineage: Eukaryota > Viridiplantae > Streptophyta > Magnoliopsida > Malvales > Malvaceae > Corchorus > Corchorus olitorius. The sequence continues at coordinate 58,123 of AWUE01018173.1, forward strand.
CCTCTCCTAATCCTCTCTTCAGAGTCGGATAGAATCATATCGTGATGGTTAGGCTTGTTAAGTTTGCCAAGTACTAGTGAACACGTCTTTGTGGTGGGTTTTGGGGTGGATGAGAGACTTGTTAAGCTTGTTATTAAGCATGGACCCACATTTAGGGAAAAGAAAAGAAGAAAAAAAAAAGATTAAACAGTGCTCCAGGGGATGCCTTCATGAAAATTCTTGTTAATATCAACATTTTGGATTGTATAACTGTTTCATTGCAGCTTTCCTTGTTCGTTCAGTTGTTATACGGTACACTGATTTTGTACGCATGATTCTCAGGCAAATGAAATGCTGCATCATAAGGCAAACTTGAACGGGTATCTTGCTTATCACACGGGTCAAAGTTTGGAGCAGATAAACCAGGATACCGACCGAGATTTTTTCATGAGCGCAAAGGAAGCCAAGGAATATGGACTTATTGATGGTGTCATCCTGAATCCTCTCAAAGCACTCCAACCACTGGCTGCTGCGGCGGCTGATAGTAGTGCATAGCTTAGTTGTGTAATGTTCCTTAAGGTTTTTTTTTTTTCCTTATCAATGACATGAGCACATTGTAGAGATAACCGGAAATAATTGTCCAGTTTTCCGAGTCTCTCTTTGAATACTGAATAATGATGATTTTTCCGGTGAAGAAAAACGAATTTTGATGTTAAATCATTATTTAATTAAACCAATAGAAATTGGTAATATTTAAGGATGTGGTGTTGTGCTTAAACTTAATAATATGACAAGATTTTTTTGTTCAATAATAATATGACAAGATTCAGTGTTATTGAAAGGAAGTTTTTCATTGATGAGTTAGAACTTAGTATTACTATTACACTCATTAGCAAATGTATGTAAGTCTTTCAGCTGGGCCTCAAACTTAATCAGTTGGAGGAGATTGCTTTAAGGCAACATTGAATTCGGACAAGGATCACAGTTAATCTCATGTCAGATATTTTATGTGGCTAACCATTGACAAGCCATGGAAGATGCTATGAAGTATGAACCTGGTGAAAAGTTATTATACTGCTACTGATGGGGGTGACTTAAATTTTGATGTCAGGTTTTGACAAAAGATGACAGTGAAAAGGCAAAAAGGTGAAATAATGCTACAAACATTGGATACAGGTTGTCACACACACACAACAGTAATCAACAAAACAACTTGTTGTAGATAGTTTCAATTGCCACCTTTCTTTCCCCCTTCTTTTTTGGTACCTTGAAATGACCATCTACCAATTCTTGGTTTTTGTTCTTGATTGTCTCAACCGTACCAGTTTTGAGATGTTCAGATTTTTTGACGCAAGGGCCGGTGAATTAACATAATTCCGAATTACTATTACTTGCTTGCTTATAGTGATGTGGAAGCAGAAGCAGTAGTTTTGAACTTTGAAGAGACGATGAATATGGGTTATTTTCTGATGTTCTTCAACAAAGGTCTGGGCCATGTGTAACAGAAGCCCAGTGTTGTTGGGAGACGGATCAGGAAAGAATGGAAGTTAGGCGGCTAACCAATAAAAAGTTAAAAACTAGCTCAACTGAACAGCTTGTAAAACTATAACGGGAATAATTATAATCCAAAAAAGAAGAAAGTTGGTATAAGGAAAGCGGAGAATCTGAATCTCCAACTTTGCTGCAGCTGGAGCTTGAATAAAGGGATTTTGACAGTATGATTTTGTTGTATTGTACTTAGTTGTTTGTTTGTAGTATTCTAGCGAGTAATTTAGGTGCAATATTCATGCATTTTTGTTGTCATTTCAATAAAGAAATAAGATTGCCTGTTATCCAAAAGGCTTAATGAGCAAAAAGGCCCCTGAACTTATATCGAACCGTCAAATAAGCCCCTGAACTTTTATTTCGGCCAAATAAACCCCTGAACTCTTAAAAGAAGCCAAATAAGCCCTGTTCCCAAGGCTAAATGCTCAAATAAGGACTAAACGTTTTAAGATTTTCTCAATCAAGGATAAAAATACACAATTCCAATAAATTAGAACACATACTTAGCAAATTTTTACAAATTAGGGAATCTTTTTAAATGAAAACCAATTCTTCCCATGCATACATGTTAAATTTGATAAAAAATGATATTATCATACTAGTTAAAAATCAAACCCTATTAATCAAAATAAATTCATTAAATGTAATATGATATAAAATTATCGTATGCTTTTCAATTTATATATATCTCACCCACTAGTATTAATTTATATTGTATCCAATTTGTAAAAAATATTAAGTATGTTTTCTAATTTGTTGAAACTGTGTTTTTCGATCCTTATTTGAGAAAATCTTAAAACGTTTAGTCCTTGTTTGAGCATTTAGCCTTGGCAACAGGGCTTATTTGGTTTTTTTTAAGAGTTCAGGGGCTTATTTGGCCGAAATAAAACTTCAGGGGCTAATTTGACGGTTCGGTGTAAGTTCATGGGCCTTTTTGCTCATTAAGCCTTATCCAAAAAGAAAAATAATTCCATGAAAAGTACTAATAAAGGTCTTAATAAATGTATGTATATCATGATCGGTTGCTCCAATCATTTGTGATTTACATGCAAGAGATGAGTGGCTCCGGCTGTGTAGCTTTAATTTCTATAATCCCCAATTCATTCATCCACACATCCTAAGTAAAGGTTGATTGGCTCACATAGTTATATTATTATGATATAAATGATCTAAAGCCTTTCCCTTTGGGTATTCATTTTTCTTGTACCAAAGTAGAAAAAAATCACATGATTGATTCGGTAACTAAAAGTAAGAATAAGGATAAGGGAATTATCTAACATTATCCATCTAACATCCAAGCCATATTAGATACCTGACAACCTCAATAAATTTTCACCTAATATATACTATACATCATAGTCTTGAACTGAAATTATAGCAAGGCAAAACCCAGATTCGAACAACAAAAATTATCCTAATTTCTTTCGTTTGTTATAATAGTAATTAAAAAACTAAATGACGTCCATGCATACGACATGGGAATTTGACAAATTTGAGATTGGGTGTGTTACGTTACGCCACAGCCTCAAGTCTTAACCCTCGCGAAATGGTTGGTTTGGGTTTGGGTTTAGCTTGGCATTTTGTAAAAGGAATCTATATATCCATCATCTGTAACTCAAAATTCCACCAAATAATCCAAGAAAGTACGCCGTATACTTTCCAGGAGACAGATTCCGGAACCTGATACCACCAAATCTTATAATCCAGAACTTAACCAAAAAAAAAAACGAACCTCACTCGAGTCACTTGCCATGGAATCAAGTAACCAACCCCGTTACAAGAAGAAAGACGTTAGAAACAGAAAACGGGACCAGATAAATAAACAAGATAAAAAGGTTCCCCAAGCAAAACTAAAACTAAAACCACCCTCGCGTGAACCTCGTGCCTTCATTAATTAATACCAATGGAGCCACCCACACCCAACAAAAGCAGCCACTAGCCAGCCACCGTCAATCGAAGGGCCTATTTCTCTCTCTCCGGGCGTGCGCGTGTGGTTGTGTCTCTATCCGTTGGACTCGATAGGCTTTTTCCCTGTTCTGTCCCAAAAGCATTTTCATCCCAATATCCTAGATTTGAGAGCAAAAAAAAATGCCAGCAATCCACAATCATGCCAAAGTGATCCAACTTTTTTAGAACCATAAGGGGAAAAATGAGCTAGGAAAATGTTAAAACTAGAGCCACTAAGAGTGGGGGCATAATAATTACTACTACTTCAATATATGAACAATATTCTTAAGTAATTACAATTTTTATAAGATTGAGAAAAGGGAAACACTTGGATCAAGAAGGGACAACAGGAATCCCTTCATCGAAAAACTTGCTTCTCATCATGAAACTTGTGAAAGCTGAAGATATGGGCAATTCTTCAAGCTCATCAAAGAAATCATTTTCTTCTGATGTTGGTGGTGTTGGTGTTGTTGTTGTTATATGAGGACAAGAAGAGAGTGGCTCTTCATCCAACAAAAACCCCAAAGAGTGATCTTGTGTTTTCTCTAGATTCCCATTGAAAGGATCTTCCTGGCTAATTATGATATTTTGGGGGGACCTTAATGGGGATTGTAGGTAGTGAAATTGCTCTTCTTCACCTCCATTTTTTTCACTGCTTGTTTTGATGGGTTCAGTTTCTTCTTCCTCTGCTGGCTCTTGATCCTGTTCTGTAACTTCCTCTTCCTGCTGTTTAGGAGTCGGCGGCTGATCCTCGCCGTTGACGGCTGAGGAGGGTTCTTGTGGCGAGGTGGTGGAGTGGGAATCAGGGCCTGGATGGTTATGGCTAGAGGTGTAAGTTATGATAAGCATTGAAGCATCAGTTCGGCATCTTTCTACTTGCTTTTTGGCTGAACAACCCTTTGATGTGCTGCACCTGTAATAACCTCTGCATGATCCAAAATCCAAATCATGAAATTTTGTAAGAATTCTAAATGGGAAGAAGTGGAATGAGACAAAAAATGAACAGAAAACGTCAAAACGACAGGATCTTCTTGGCTTTAGATTTCAAGGCTTAAGAGGATGGATAATTAAAGGAAATTCACTTCATAATTAAGTACACCAGAAAACATGAGCCAAAAAAGATGAAAAAAAAAAGCAGAATTAGAAGAAGAAATAAACCTAGGAAAAGGGGATCCTTTGATAGGTTTTTGCCCATATTTCCTCCATGACCATAAATCAGAAGGTGGCCCTTCATTCTTTAGCTTTCCACTATTTTCTCCTATCTTCACTGTGACAACGGTCTTCTCAACCACCTTCCTGGGTAAAATACAACATGAGAAAACTTAGAAAAAAAAAAAGAAAAAAAAAGACTTAATTGCCACCCTGAAAGGAACCAATGCAAAAAAAAAAAAAAAAGATATCAAAACTGTAAACTTAATTAATTCCTAGAATAGCAAGGGGTTGAAAAAAGCATATGATGAGTATATTATATATATACCAACCTTCTTCTGGATGCCTGATTTTCAGGTGATTTGAGTTCTGATTCTTCTAAAGCCTTTGAGTCCAATTTTGGAGAGACAGAAGCATCCATGACCACTTTCTCTTTCCCTTCTGCCATTTCTTCTTCTTCTTCTTCTTATCTTCTTGACTTCTTCTATATTATGCCAAAATGATTAAATGAGACAGGCAGAGCTGTTTGGGGAATTAATGAACTTAGAATACTAGTACTAGTCATAGGAAAAAAAAAAGAAAAACCAAAGGATTAAAAGATCAAGAGCTAGCTTACAATTATAATTGAAAGAGAAAGAGAGAGAAAAAAAAAAAGGGGATGAGTTAGGCAAAATATGACAAAACCCTCAACTTGCTTCTCTCTTTTCTTGTCACTCATTTAATAGAAAAGTTAAGAGCAACTAAACTACTCTATATGCACAAATCACCACTCCACCCCCACCTTGCAATAAAATAAAACCATCCATCCATCCATATACAAAATGTATAGATATTTCAATTTTGATGGACAAAACATGCTGGCCCCATTCTCCACTTGATTGGCTTGATGGCTTCAGCAACTTAAGTCCTGTGCCTGCCCACACACAATCAATTTGCAATTGCCACGTGGGTTTGCCATTATGACTCTGCCAATACCAAAAAAAAAGTTATCTCAAATTAAATTCCAATATCCTTATTGCAGACACGTTTTTTTATGAACCCTTTCCTGATCTCCTCTCCAAACAGAAGAAGAAGAGTTTGTAGTTGGATTTTTGCTGGATTTGGTGGAAAGAACATGTCCTAAACACAAACAACTCCAAATTATAAAGATAGATTCTCTGTCAGTGAACTCTATTATTAAGGGGCACTGTTTTGGGTTTTCATTCTTACTCTTGAATTTAGCTTTAACACTCAAAGCAAAATCTAACTCTAATTCTTGCAATCATAGTCTTCTTTTTTGGTTTTTGTCTTTGTCTGTCTTTTCTGCTAGGGGGGGATCATTGGATGGAGCAGGTACGTATTGGCTAGAGGCGGCGCAGCCAATTTATCCCTATTGATCAACTGATATTTCATTCTGGCTGAATCTAATACTGATATGATCAAAATTTGAATTTTTTTTTTTAGTTGGCTTGAATTAAAAGAAAGAAGAAAGAAAATCACATAGACCAGTTTGAAAGCGGATTTTAAGCATTGGCATGAAACATATATGCTACTATTAATTAAGTTTTGGGAAGAAAAACATTGAAATTACTCAATTCATTATTCATGTGAATCAGAACAGACCAAAATTTGTCTTGATCACTGTTGAACATATGAAATTGAAAACGAGTGGGCCAAAGCTTCGAGAAGCTTGAGACCCGACAAAGATACACATCAGACATGTGATTATTGAACAGTGGAAATTTGCGTATGAATTACAAGGTTTTTTTTTTAAAAAAAAAAAATTTTGGATGGAAGAAAGATTTACCAGTTGAATTATATAGCGACGTTGTTCGTTGGAATCCCAGATTTAAATAAAAGAAGATAGGGGTTGTTGGAGGTTGGTTATCAACATTTGTCACCATTTTCAACCAAACCAATTACTTCAGTTAACTGTCTAAAGACGAAAAAAACGAAAGGATAAGAAAAATCTATAGCCAAAAAGAATAAAAAATCATCAAAAGCATGATCATCAGCTCAGTGGACTGGTTTATGATCTCTAATGTGTTCCTTAGTTAGGCGCTAGGCCCAATCCTGATGGGCCCTACTTCACATCGTCTCCAAATTAATACTAACATCAATTCGAGTTAAGCGTTAAGTCCAAAGTCGGCCCAATCCAAATTAATAACTAACATTAATTCGAATTAAGGACCATCAAGGTTTTTATTGTATCATTTATAATCACTAAATAGAACTTAATAATAGAATTTTCTGTATTTAAAAACTTAGTTGAATGTTCTAAATAGTAAAGATTACTTTTAGGATACGTTAGTAAAAAAAAAAAATATATAATTGTAAATATTGATCGTAGAAGGAAACCATATATAGAATTAGACATAGTTCATGCATATATAGCTAATCTCATTATTTTATGATCAATTTTCTACCATTTTATTTGAATGACAAATTAACTACAAAAACTTAGGCTCTATATTTTTTTTTTTGCAACAAAAAACTTGGGCTCCATTTAGATGGGCATTTGGTGCCGTTTCGATACTTTAAGCATGCATATGGATATGGTGATGGGTCAACCCACACATCTCTAGCTATTTAATTACGTATACATATATACAATATGGACGCGTAGATTTATGTTTGGTAGACATCATGGAAACGACTACCCCAAACTACTTTTGGATGTGAATTTAGGGGTCAAGACATGCTACTTAATTTATAAATTAGTCAGAAATAAAGAAAGAAAATTAAAATTAAGGATTATGCATGTCTAGCTACCAGTAGATGAGAATGGAGATCAATGATGAGCTTCAGCGCCATGTGGTCGACATTTAACTCTAAAATAATAATGTTGACTCGTCGATTACACACCCTTTATAAGACTTTAGGTATCGTTTTCTTTATTTGTTTTGTTTCTTTCTTTGGCTGTTCAATTGTACGTATACGTTGAGTAAAAATACGAGAAATCCATATTGAGTTTTGACCATTTTTCTTAGAAACTATATGGAGTACTAATTTCTTGCCGTTTAAGAATGGATAAAACTTTATGGTTCTCCGGCCCCTGTGCTCCATCTCCACGTCGTTGCCTTATGGTTTCAGCATTTTCTAAATAAATTATTAAGGTCGCCATCCCCACCTCTGCTTATTTTAGAGCTTGATATTTGGGCCTAATTAGCTTAATTACTACATTAATTAATAATAATGCCACATATTCCGGTTTAACCAATATATTTCCTTCGGTAGCAGAGATGTAGCAATCAGTTTAGGTAAACCCTTGCGCTTAAGTAATCTGAATTTGTACCACACAGATTAAAGTAATTATATTTGACTGTATAGGATTTTGAATGTAATATTTTACTTTATTAACTATTAATGAGTAATTAATAACTCATTAAGTTATACTCCGTATATAGTATATCCCAACTTGAGCTTTGCCCTCCGTGCGAAGTAGTTGACTTAGCATTTTCCATGTGTTTATCTAATCTTATTCCCAAAACTATGTAAACAAATCTGCAAAAGATTGAAGTAATTTAATTATATTTTACCCAAAAAAAAGAAGTAATTAATTATATAAATTATAGTATATAGGCAGTAACAAAAACATGATTAAGTAAAACTGAATTCTAATTGTTTATTCGAGTCGCGTTATTCCATGGGCAAGATTATAATTAGATAATTGATTAGATACAGTTCTAATTATAGATGTCGGATATATTCCCTGATAAAAAATTGCATGAAGGCCTGGAATAAGATACCATGTCTTTGTGTCAACTAATTCAAACTAAGGACGTGGCAACCACTCTAATCTTCCTTCCTTTCAAACTACAAATCAAACCAAGGAACATAAATGGTTCAATGTTCCTTCTGACACAAACAAGATAGTTTTTTTTCATCAGATCCCAGTTTTTTCTTTTCGGCAATTTGGCAAAATGGGTTGCAAGAATTTGTATCAGAAAGCTAGAAAATTCGTCACATCTCCCACTCTGAAGCAATCCTTTCATCTCCTTACGGTTACCCTTCTCAGCCTCTTGCTTCCTCTTGCATTTCTCCTTGTTGCCAGGCTCTCTTGCGTTAATTACATTTTAACCATAACTTCAGACCATTCCCAGCCTTCCCCTTCTAATTTTCTCTTTTCTTTCCAATTCTACACAAATCCAGCTGTTCTTTATATTCTAATTTCAGCTGTTAGCATCGCCACTCTCGTCCATGGCTTAACAGGGAAAATCACCTTCGTAAGTGAGTCACCGGAAGCAACTTACCGGCCACATTTGTACATTGCCTGGATTGCTTTATGCATATTGCAAGTTTCTGTTGGATTAGGGATTGAAGGAAATATAGCGACGGGAATCGACGGCGCTGCGTTTGGTGTTGAGAGGAGTCTGTTAAGTAGAGTAATATTCTTCTTGGGTTTGCATGAGATTATGCTTCTTTGGTTCAGAACAGTCGTGAAACCCGTTGTGGACGACACTATTTTTGGTGGTGCGACGGAGGAAAGGTGGGTTCATAGGGCGGCGATGGCCCTGAGCGTTGGAACTTTCTGGTGGTGGAAACTGAGAGACGAAGTTGAGTCGTTGGTTGTTGTGGCGGAAGCTAAGAAGGAGCTGTCAATGGAAATTGAGATGGCCGATTTTCTTGGGTGGTGGTTGTATTACTTAACTGTCACAATTGGAATGGTTAGGGTTGTTAAAGCTCTTATCTGGCTAGGAATTGTTATGCTTTGTAAAAGGGTAAGAAGGAACAGAAGTGATCATGAGAATATTGAGATTACTACCAACGAGCTGGAAGTTCAAGACAAGGTCTGAAATTACTTGACCCTTTCTTAAATTTTTTTTTAAATTTTTTATTTGAGTTTTCCCACCAAATATTCTAGTTTTGGGACGTCAATGACGATCTTATATATAATTCTTAAATTGCAACTTGTACACTTGAGTTGTTACACAAATATATATATAGGAATTATTTTTCCTCAAGAAAGTTGTTCAAGTACTTTATATATAATATGTATGTATATTATGGCCCCAAAGAAGTTTTTTTATTATGTATGAACTGTATTATTGTTGTCATTGACTCTTAAAACAAACGTAATCAATAAAAATTAATCAAATGAAAGGAATAATCAAGTGGTATTTAACAGTTCATGAGGGTATACTGCTAAACCGAAAAGTAAATAAAAAAAAAAAAATTCTCTTGCCTGAACTAACAGGATCTCGTTGATCAACCTATATGCATATAAGAGCTTTATTAAGCCTTTAAATCCTTTTAACTTTTAAGTCCTTGTCTACCTAATTAAGTACTGCCTAGCTTGAGATGATCATTAAAAAGAAGAGGGACCAATTCAGCAGCAGGCATATATGTACCAGAAAAAAAGAAAGAGAAAAAATCGGCGGCAGGGGCTAGGCATGACTTACAAGAAATTAGAAAATTAATGTAAGAAATTGACAAATCCACAGAGTGAGAATTATAAATCTATGACTCTGTAATGTTTACAGATTAATTGAGTCAGAAAATTATCAAACATTGACTTTCCAGGTTGCAAACCGAGGCACAGAATTTATTGGCAGTACTTCATCCAAAGTAAGGTTTTAGAAGTAAGAGACGTAAGACAGTATTAAATAAAAAATGGCTCTATTTACGCTTCTTCTGGAAATATAGAAGGTACTCTGCAATTTTGGGCCCCTCAAAAGGGCCCAAACCAAAACCATGAGAATTGATAAGCAGTCCAATTACTAGCTATTGCGTAAAACTACCTAACCCCGTCGGGCCCTCAACTACTTGGCTAGGGCCAGGCCTTAGGTTCCTACTGACTCCTAAGCAGCTACATTATAGGACAACATTAAATCCAAAAATTTTCTCAAATTACCAAATGGGCATATATCTTTACAAAAGGATCTAATATTAATTTTTTGGTACATAAGATGTTACAGCAAAGTTACTGCTTCAAGTAAGGTGGACCTGAGCGATCTTGCTCCATCAATTCACCCAAACCAAGTGGAGGGATCTCTAAGATGGATGTCCACATATCCATGGACTAAGCAAGTTGGTTAGGAAATTTATACATTTGCTGCTTTCTCTGTAAATATGCTGAACTTCTCGAACCCATCCTTCCTTAATCAATATCATAATGTCCTTAACAAGGATTATGCGGAACACCATGAGTGATTACTTGAACTACCATCGAAGCATCTACCTCAGATAATCACAGGCACAATTTGCCTCTACTTTGCAAGAGCAAGGCCTTCACGAAGTTCCCATCCAATTAAATTACTAATGTAGGACTATGGGGTACGCCGAGATAACAACATATTATTGACTGGTCTCAATATTTACATTTTGACTACACATGCCTTTCAAGGTGAGATTCATGATATTTTTAATGTAGGATAATATAGTTAAGTAGTGAGAAATTGTAATTTTATATTCAATAGACTATTATAATGAAATTTAAGAGAGGCCAGTAGAAGTAAAATTTTCTTTTTAAAATATATATGATCTAAATAAAACCCGATTGAATAATATTGAATGGAAACTCAAGAACATGCAAATGATCATAATTAAGTATATAATGATTGATTTATATTCATCGTCACGCTTTCCTTTGGATTGTGAAATGCAATATTATATTATATATGTGTAAGCAAGCTAAGTGCAGACAGAATTTATCTTCAAATCTAACATTGTGTATTCGTCTTTTTAATTTATCCTTGCTTCACGCGTATTTATCAATGATAAAGCTCTATATCATTGTCATTTAGTTTCATTTATTTTATTTTATTGAGCAGTCTATAATCTATCTAAATTGCTTTGGTTACACATTCAACATTCATTTTGGATCGTTGCCCTCGTTCCCGATGTGGAAATAATCACCAAAAATGATATCATATCGTCCGTTGTGCCATATGTATTTACAACAGTTTTTCATTCAAAATGTCTTACTATTTTATTCTACCGATAATTGGCATTTCCTGGCGGCAGGACATGTTGCCCACATCGAAATTTCGCCATCACAATTAGCAATCCTAACCCATTTTATAATTTTTCTAATTGCAATTTGCATACGTCACGCATTACATATCTTTTGTAATATATGCCAAGAGCAAAGAAATCCAAAAATTGATAGAGATTGATAGAGTCCATATTTATTCAGATTATTACTTATGCTATCTTGAAAATAATAAATTTGATAATAACTTCCCATACTTTTTTTTTTGGTGAATAACTTCCCATACTTCTAAGATATGGCAAGCGGATTATTTTCTTTCAATACTCCATTCGAATTCAGTGGAATGGAAGGAAGTTACAATGTTCAGGATTATGGGAAAGAGGCTGTTGCCATGTTCAAAGGCAAACAGGACCATTTGTTTGGAATCCAGGAATTCTCAGAGGGTCGAGAAAATGATCAAATTTTTACCGAATATGGTATTTATCAAGAGAATAATGTAGCAAAGAAAGGAGATCAAGAACGGCAAGGGATGGGACAAGGAACCAAGTTAGATTATTTGGAAGAATTCAATTTCAGCTCTGTTTTCTCAACAAATCTGGCATTCCAAGAGTTTCCAAGGCAAGACAAAAGTCATCAAGAACAAGTCAAACCACCCATCAAGGATCAGATCATACCGTCGTCACTTCAATTCTCATCTCTGGAACTTCTCAGTAACTACGGAAACAGTTTCAAAAAATTGAAACTGGGCAAATCAAACACCACGGACGAAGATCAAACTAATGGACGTGGCCGGAGGAAGCTTTCGCCAGAGGAAACCATGAGGGTAGCCGGAGCAAGATATGTCCAATTTTCCGACCAGAGGTACGACGATTTTTCCATGGTTATGCATCCGTTCGGTCACGCTCTCTCCGGTTTGTCCGATGACGAGACAAAAGACGTGGAACTGGTTCATTTGCTCTTGGCAGCGGCAGAGAAAGTAGGCTATGAACAATTCGAACGCGCTAGCAGATTACTTTCTCGTTGCGAATGGATTGCGTCCGAAAGAGGCAGCCCAGTCCAGCGAATCGTCTATTATTTCGCCGAAGCTCTTCGAGAGAGGATTGATAAAGCAACAGGAAGGAATATTATGGTAACAAAATTGCAGGGGAAAAAACTTTATAACGAGATTGATCATGGGTTAGGAACCAACGTCACATCAGTTAAATGTTACCAGCAACTTCCATTTCTACAAGTAATGCATTTTACAGGAGTTCAAGCCATCATTGAAAACGTGGCATCTGCAAGTAAGATCCACGTAATCGATTTTCAAATCAGGAGTGGAGTTCAATGGACGGGTTTGTTACAAGCTCTGGCGGAACGTGAACAGCGCCGGGTTGAGCTTCTCAAAATAACAGCAGTAGAATTTTCCGGTAATCGGAAATTAGCTGCAGAGGCCGGGAAGAGGCTGGAAAGTGTTGCTGCATCGTTAAACTTACCGTTTTCGTTTAATGTAATTTATGTTCAAGATGTGAAAGATTTGAAGGAAGAATTGTTCAATATCAGAAGCGATGAATCTTTAGCAGTTAATTTCCCATTGGTGCTTAGAACGATGATTTCAAGGCCTAGTTGTTTGGAAATTTTAATGCGAGTGATTAAAAATCTGAACCCTGCTATAATGGTGGTAATTGAAGTTGAAGCAAACCACAATTCTCCTTCTTTCGTGGGTCGGTTCATTGAAGCGCTGTTCTTTTACAGCGCCTTTTTTGATTGCTTGGACACGTCAATGGCGGAGGATGTTGAATTAAGAACGAGTATTGAATCTATACTTTTCAATGGGATTCGAAGCATTGTGGCGATGGAGGGTGAAGAGAGGATTACTAGGAGCGTGAAGATGGAGGTTTGGTCGGCATTTTTTGCAAGGTTTAGAATGGTGGAATTGGGGTTCAGTGAGTCGTCTTTGTACCAAGCTAATTTGGTGATTAAACAGTTCCCTTGTGCTGGTTGTTGTACACTTGACAAGGTTGGCAAGAGTGTGATTGTTGGATGGAAGGGAACTCCAATTCATTCTGTTTCTGCCTGGAAGTTTTCCAGGGATAGAGGGAGGGTATTTGGAAACTATAGGTTCTGAAATTATGAAATTATATAGTGTGTTTTAGTATTTACCTTTTGCATTGTATACTCATAGATTTCCAGGTTTTCATGGATATTAACATGTGCATTGGGCATTTGGCAATGTTAAACAACATTTCCCACAAAGAGTACTCCACTTAACAAAGTTTAAGTACACCTAAATCTTTCTTTCTCTCACTGGAATCTAAAAACTATACTAGTTTAGATGTCAGAAGCTTTTTTGGTTTTTCCAAGAGTATTCCAAAGTCTTTGGGACTGAAATTGATCTGTTTCGGACGACCGATCGAGAGTGTAAAAGTTAAAATTCTCTCAACAAATGTTGTTTTAAATGATCGAACTTGTATTCTCACTCTTATCGGGTAGAAGCCGCATATTAGCTTAACTAATCACTTGTTGGGAATCATTTCGGTTTGGTAGACTGATGAGGGTGATATTGGCCAGAGTGAAATGGTGAGTTAAGGATAAAATGGAATAGAACCAACGGTTAATAGAAGTTAATTGGTATCCAAACAAATGATAAAGGATAAAATGGGTATACAAACAAACCAGATTTATCCAACGGTCATAAAAGCCCAATTTCCCTATCTTTTTCTCTCTTCCAATTTTTGTCCAAGTGGATCAGATATATAGTCCATTGGGTATATATAGCCCGATAAATTCCTGAGGTCCGTCAAAAAGGTGGTGGGTACTGCGTGGAGACCGGGCCATGGGCCCGTATCAAATCTAAAAATGGCCTGATCCCCAAAATGGAGAAAGGACAGGCCACGTCACTGACAATTCACACGTGTCGGTCCTTTGCTGGGTTTCTTTTTCTTCAGATTCTTCACTCTGTCTCATGCGAGTCGCAGAGCAGAGCAGAGCAGCACCAATTTTGGTAACCATGGTCTCCAAGGCGAGCGATTCTTCCTCTAAGTCAAGAGTTAGAAACTCTCTTCCCCACCTTTCTTTGATCATCATCCTTTCTTGTTAATTTCCTCCTTTTTCCTTTAATCTTTTTAATTCCTTTTAATTACAAATTGAATACCATAATTCAATGTTTCATTTAATTTGGAATAGAGTAGTTAATTTTGAATCCATCAGAATACTTACTTGAGTTGTTAGATTATGATTGATAAAATAGACTTGAAAATTAACGGAATATGATACGCCGGCAAATCACTTGGTATTTGCGGGAGGCCGGGAGCAGAGCTTTTTCCTAATTCCATCACTATTCACTGAACTTGTGTGCCGTTTGGATTTTAATCAATTGTGCAGATACTAACAATGGAAAAGAAAGAATGTTTTGGAATTCAGGATCTTCAATTCTATTTTGTTTGATCAATGATCATTAACAATTGTAGTTTTAAAAGTTCCCTTTTTTGATATGGCAGAAATCACACGGTGACAACTCTGCTGGCGGGATAGGAAACTTGAATTATAATCTGAATCAACTTAAAAGGCAAATTCAAGCAGAGAGAACTGCTTCAGTAAAGGTAGATTGGTTATTCCTTGGTTACCTTAGTCACTGAAAGTTTTACCTATTAACTCATTCTTCTTGTTTGATGCAACTTTATGCATCTGTCATTAGTTTGCTGGCATGATCGTTTTAAAAAAGAATGAACTTGAATTTTGTTTTCTTTGACTAATGGCATGCAAATTCAGTAAGAAATTTAGGACTCTGTTGCACTCTACGTAACTTAAGTGAACTTAATTTTGCTCAAGATGGTAGAGAATATATGAATAGATCACGTGTGTTGCTCTGGCTGTGGTATTCACAGGAAAAAGTTGAGAAGAACAGAAAGAAGCTAGAGAGTCATATTTCAGAGATTTTGTCAGCTACATCGAGTAGGAGCATTCTATCCGTGGAGGAGCATGGATTTGGTAAAATGCTTTCTTCTAGGATCGAAGTTCCTCTCTGTAGGTATACTGGAATTGCTCAAGTCTTGGGAGATAGAGATCATGCTCATGGACATGAAGTTGTATCTTCAACAAGTGTCAAGCTTCCCTGTGTTGAGAAGTTGCCACCATATACGACATGGATATTTTTGGACAAGTATGTTGGACTACTCTATGTTTGGCTTACTTTTGAGTATGCTAGTCATTTATTTGCATGAACAATATATCAGATACTTTTCAGAGAGATTTCATATAAAGAGTTAAGAACACGCCGGAGACCACTTGCTCTGAAAAGCTTAAGCTATAAGGGTATGAACTAGCCAGTAGCTATGCCAATATAGTCATCTCTACTTGAGGATTATATCTGGGTAGATTTCATTGAAGGCCTTGATAACAAGTTAAAAGCCCCTTTTTTTAAAGCTAGTATGCTATTTAAGCCTCTCAAGTTGTTGGTGCTGTATTCTAATCCAATGTTGCACATGAACCTACCACCTTTTTTAGTACCCCCTTATTTTGTGTGGGATTTTATTTTTTCTCTTCTTATCTTAAATATGTATTATTCAGCACAGAAATCAGAGAATGGCGGATGACCAATCTGTTGTGGGGAGGAGACGTATATACTATGACCAACATGGCAGTGAAGCCTTGATCTGTAGTGACAGTGAGGAAGATGTTGCAGAGCCGGAGGAAGAAAAACATGATTTTACTGAGGGTGAAGATCGTATTATATGGTAAGTAAAGTAATACAAACCTCCATATATATTTTTCTATAGGGTAAAGAAAGTTGATTGTGCACGGTTAGACCAGGAAAGTTGATCTTCTTGTGCCTTCTTATCACTATACTAGTCGCAGATGAATATCAGCTGGAGAATGCTAGTGTTAGACAGAGTTTGTAATGCTTCAATGCATATGTGATTTGGAACTTGTTACTGTTTTACGAAACTTGGGGTGACAATGTTGAAAAACCAAGGCAGCAAAAGTGTGCTAGGTTCAAAGGCTGCTGGTTTTCTGACTTTCTGTTAGAATTGTGTTTTACTCTTTCTTTGTGCTGGCATTTATTTCGTATGCAGGTCAAATTCAATATTAGCAAAGAGCTTGAAGGATTTAGTGCTAAGAGACATACTGTTAAGGCTATTAATTTGGATTTATTTCCAACTTTATGTAAAAAACATATGTTGAATTTGCAGGAGCATCTCTCAGGATTTTGGACTAGGTGATGAGATACTGCATGCTGTCAGTCAGTTCATTGGAGTTGGCATTTCTGAAATTCAGGTATCATGCATTATGCATACTAAAATGGTGTCCTATTTTGCATAATGTTTGCTACTTTCCTTTCTTTATTCCTTCCTTCAAAGGTTAGTTTATGTTACTTGGAGATAATGTTTGTTCTTGAATTTTGCAGGAGCGGCATAGCACACTCACAGAGAAATACAGTGACCAAAATGTTAATGATTCTGAGGATTCTGGATCTGAGAAGGGTATATCTTTGGAGAAGAGCCTCAGTGATGCTTTAGATTCTTTTGATAATCTATTTTGCCGCCGTTGCCTTGTACGTTGTCTCTAATTTACCATTCTTTTTGTTATTTGTTAAAGAGAAGCATTGTAATGTCAGTATGAGATGCAAATCTTTAAATTCCTTTAAGTCATGTGCTCATTTTGTTTTATCTATCTTACAGTTATTTGACTGTCGCCTTCATGGCTGTTCTCAAACTTTAATTAATCCTGTAAGCAATGTGCTTCTTATCTTTCAATTTGATGTGAGTTTGTTTCATTAGTTTGTCTGATTGGAACTATTGCTTGACAGAGTGAAAAGCAGCCATATTGGTCTGAATACGAAGATGACAGGAAACCTTGCAGTGATCAATGTTATCTACGGGTCTGGTTTTCATTATTCTTTTCTCTCTAGTTAATTAACAGTATGGGCTCTCCTTTTTATCAAAAATAAAATTGTGAAGCTCTCTCTCTCTCTCTCTCTCAAATGGTGTTTCTTGTGTTTGAAGAAAAATATTTCTCTGAGACTTGGCTATCTTCTATCGTCTTACGAGGTGATACCAACAAAAAGTATTGCAACTGTAGGTAAATGGAAATGGTGCTGATAATGGACTAGATTTCTCCCATGTTGTCCAAACATTTGCAAACTTTATTGTTTCTGCTACTGTCCCTTTACTCAAAATTTGGTATTCACTACCTAATGGTCTCTGTCAGCCACTTATTCCACATTTTTGTACTCCAGTTGGTTTTTACTCACCAAAGAAGATTGTTACTTGGTGCTTATAAGCGTGTGTTTTTGCTAAGACACATTTGATTTTGATGTGAATATGCACTCATTCATAACCTTGGAGTTGTTGTTAGTTTCTTTCAAAAGTATATGTACTTATCATTTTGATTAAATGCCGTATTGAATTTTTATTTGGACTTGAGACAATTTCTTTTGAGGGAATTGAGTGAACTTTGTATTTCAACACCAATTCATTGCAGTTAAGAGCTGTCAAAGATGGTACAGAAGGTTCAGGTTTCAATGGATTGCATGGAGTGAAGACTGCAACTTTAGAAGAGAAAGACCAGGTTACATCCTCTGATGCCAAAGAGCCAAGCACTGATGTTGGTGCAGATCTCATGCACGATGAAAGAGGCATCTCTGAAGAAGCAACACCTGTTACTTTGGAATGTAATCCTCGCTCAGAAAGTGCTGCTGGAGCTCAGAATTTGGAGATATCTTCTTTATCAACAATAGATAACCATGAAGGTTCTGGAAAGCGCAAGGCCTACCAAGAAGGAAATGCACCATTAGATGGTTCTATATACTGTTCTGATGGAATCCAGGATTTGGTAAGTAAGAAACAAAAGACAGTATTGGCTTTGGATGAAGCTGAAAAGTCCTCTGAAGCTGCTTCAAGTGATGATCATACTCCCAGTTCTATAAGTAGGAACCATTATGTTGATGCACTTAAGGAAAATGAAGGCCAAGTTACAGATGGCACCCAATCTGAAAATTCTGCCTGTCCTGCTAGTGGTTCTGGTGATAAGACTGAGGATAACATAAGATGTGGAGCCAAAGATGTCAGAGAGGTGCCTGATTTGAAGTGTTCATCCTCTGAGTGGAGACCTATTGAGAGAGAATTATATTTGAAGGGAGTAGAGATATTTGGGAGAAACAGGTAGAGGAAATTAAAACTTTTGTTTTGCTTTTAAATTGCTAACAGAGTCTTATTGTATCGAATATTATATATGTTTATGTGTGGTAATTGGTTTCTACAGCAGTAACTTCTAATGGACTAATCTGGATCAAATACTATATTTTAAACTTGTGTTTGTACAACACATCGGGTCAATGATGGACTTCTTAAATTTTAACAGTCACAATGCTAGTGCTAGACATCTTTTTTTTTTTTTTCCAGTCTAGATGACAAAGTTATATTTTGATATATATGTTTATTCTAACATGATCTCATGCTCTGCAGCTGCCTTATAGCCAGGAACTTGCTTTCTGGTTTGAAGACTTGTAGAGAGGTATCAAGTTACATGTTTGATGCTGGGGCTTCAACACTTCACAGATCCAACATGACAAGTTCATTTTTGGAAGAAAATGGGAAATCCGAAACAGATTATATGGTAAGGATAGTTGTCTCCGCATTATACAAGTCTCTTTTTCCACTTTAAAGTGCATTTTTAATATTTTTCACCTACTACCATCCTTTCTGTACTTTAGGAGCAAGAGATCTCAACAAGACCGCGACTGCTGCGTAGAAGGGGTAGAACACGGAAGCTTAAATATTCTTGGAAATCTGCTGGCCATCCATCAATTTGGAAAAGAATTGCTGATGGAAAAAATCAGTCTTGCAAGCAATATACTCCGTGTGGATGCCAACCAATGTGTGGAAAACAGTGTCCTTGTCTGCACAATGGAACTTGCTGTGAAAAGTATTGCGGGTAAGTTAAATCGTCATAACTTGCAAAATTACATAGATTCATGATAGCCTTTTATGCAATTTTAGAAGTGATGGAAGCTTCAAGTGCTTGTAATTCTTAATCTCTTTGAATTTGAAACACTTGTATATGTCCAACTACTTTCATAATTGAGAAGCTGAGTTTTTTTTAAGTATTTTATTTTTTTGAACTAAAAATATCATTAGCTGCATCCAAGTCTAGTGACACTGTAATAAATTCAAAGAAGAAAAGTTAATATAGATAATAAAACTAATAGTTATGATTATCCAGATGCTCAAAGAGTTGCAAAAACCGGTTTAGGGGATGCCACTGTGCAAAGAGTCAATGCAGAAGCCGGCAGTGCCCATGTTTTGCTGCTGGACGTGAATGTGACCCAGATGTTTGCCGCAATTGTTGGGTTAGGTAAAGTTTTGTATGCTCTACTATTTTATATATCATGTCACTCACACGTTGTATAGAAATTTCTTATGTTTATTGGTGTTCATCATTTAAAATTTTCCGTTGGTTAAATCATAATGAAGATTCTTATAGAAGTTATAGCCCTTTTTGATAGATTGTCTAGGTTTGAGAGCACAGTGATTGGACAAATGCTGGAGTCTAATGCTTGTTTGTATTAAAATATGTTGTACCTTTTGCAGTTGTGGTGGGGGTTCAATGGGTGAGCCACCAAAACGAGGGGATGGTCAATGCGGAAATATGAGACTACTTCTAAGGCAACAGCAGAGAGTGAGCAAATTAAAATGTTTTGTTGTAAAATGTAGTTTTGAAATAAGTTTAAGCAACACTTTTTCCTTTGGCTCTACTTCTAATCTTACGTACTTCTATTCTTCAGATCCTCTTGGCAAAGTCCGATGTTGCTGGATGGGGAGCCTTTCTGAAAGTAGGATAGCATTTTTTTTTTAAGTAGAAGATCTTATGATAGATATATCTTCTCCGGCTTCTTTTAGTTGCTTTCTAACTCTTCTCTGTGAACTTTGATGATGTGGTTTAGAATTCTGTCAACAAAAATGATTATCTTGGAGAATATACTGGTGAATTGATCTCCCACAGAGAAGCAGACAAACGTGGGAAGATTTATGATCGTGCAAATTCATCATTCCTTTTTGACTTGAATGATCAGGCAAGTGAAATTCAAAATCTGATATTTGGCACTGAATTTTTCATCTTTTCAAACTTCTTTATTTTATATAGAATCCTGCACTGATTCTGATAATCTAAGAACCAAGTTCACTATGATTTCATGATACTTACTATTAGCTCTATCTTCATGGTTTAAAGTGGGAGATAGAATCTGAGAGAAGCTGTTTTTTTTAATCAATGCAGTATGTCCTTGATGCATACCGCAAAGGCGACAAGTTGAAATTCGCAAACCACTCTTCTAACCCAAATTGCTATGCCAAGGTATACAATTGTATTCAACTATACTGAATACATTTCTTGTTGGTTTAGCTAATACCTTAGCTTGCACAGGTAATGTTGGTGGCTGGGGATCATCGAGTAGGCATTTTTGCCAAGGAGAGGATTGAAGCTAGTGAGGAGCTCTTCTACGATTATCGTTATGGCCCAGATCAAGCGCCTGCATGGGCTAGGAAACCCGAAGGTTCAAAAAGAGATGATGCATCAGTCTCTCAAGGTAGAGCAAAGAAACACCAGTCTCATTGATGCATTTTCCGGTTTAGCATATGAATCTGGTCTATTTTACCCTCAAGTCTTTTCATATCCACACCTTAGGAGTAGATTTTCTTCATAAGTAAAAGAGTATATGAAATAGCCATTATCTGTATAGCTGCATAAAGTTTGATCCTAAAGATATCAGGGTCAAGAAGTAAAGTAAGATAGAAATAAGGTTTAATCATTTACTACACCAACAAGCTAGGTATCTAAGAAATAAAAATAAATTAAAGGAATTGGTGGGAGAAATCATGTGCTATATCTTATAGAAATAATTATGATATATCACAACATTAATGTATGCTAATACTGTTGTTCATCTCCTTCAAATTGCGAGTCCTCATTTGATTAATATAGTGGCTGTTTCAGAGAAATTTCTTATACTGAGTATTTTTCTTTCGTTTATACTGGGTTTCCATCCCCGTGGGCTTTTACATTTCCCTTCCAAATTGTTTGTCGTAGCCTCGTGGGCTTCCCTCATTCCCTTCCAAGATCATGGGAAAACAAAAATGATTGAATTCGGTTTAGTTTTTAATTTTTAAAAAAAATTTAATTAAACCTCTTAATTCATAAAAAAGAGTAAAAACTAAAAAGACAAGTGAAACCACCTATCAGCCTTTGATTCTGAATGAGTATATATACTCCATATAAAAAAAGAAGCAATTAGCATTTTCAAATTTTTCAATCAATTGCTCAAAAAAACCCAATCGCTCATGGCCCAAGAATATTATCCACATTTCACATTCTCTCACAAGATCTCAACATGAAAAAAATTGAGACTATACATGTTGCTGCTAAAAATCATGATCCAGAGTGATTCTTATACTTCAGTTTGGATTGTAAATGTACATACAAAATTTCGTTCCATGCATCTGGAACACCAGGAAGACACCAATGGCTGCAATCTTGAACTTTCGAAGAGAAGCGAGTCCCTGGTTTCTTCCCATATATTGATGGATGACCATCTATCCTATACGCAGATAAACCAGTTATATTCAGTAGTGTTACAGGAGTTTTCATCTGCAAAACGACCTCCTCAACAATTTTGTTCTTCTCAGGGTAGTTCATGGCAGAAGTATCGTTAAGGGGCCAAGCCGCTTCCAGGCAATGACCACCTGAATTCCATTCACCTCCGCTATAAAATAATGATAAGAGCCTACTCAGTAATTGATATATCTAAAAGTTTAAAAAAGGAAAAGTTTACAGCAGCAGCATAAACAAGGACAAACCTGAAATGGGAAGGCGCTGAATTTCGAAAGAAAACTTGTGTTTTGCCTGGATTAATATGTCTATCAACCCATGATCCCCAAGTCATCAAAGCTCTTCTAAAAGCTGTTGAGACATCAAGCTTTGGATGTACTTGGTTACCTTCCTGATAATAGTTGACCCTAAACCATTTAAAATGTTTGATGAACTCTCAAGTTGCTTTAAAACAATGTCAATACTTTAAAAGACAGCTCAACTTGCTTTCCAAATATATAAATGTAATGAACAAACTCTCAAGCTTAAAAATAATGCAAGTTTGAAACATTGAAAGGAAGACATTAACAACTTTCTGGCCAAGGTTTTCATAAAGATTCATATATAGTTTTGACTTTGACAATAGCAATATACTAACCCTGCTTTTGTTTTGTAATGAGACCACCAATGTGCAGAGTTGAAGACCAAAATATCAGCTCCTCTCCATCTTGATGAACCATGATCAATGGCATCAATTCGCAAAGTAGGCCTCCGCTTTTGGCCTATTCTTGCCTTGCTCTCGTGAACTAAATAGTGAGAAACATAGTATTCAACTGTACACTTATAATCCTGTAAAAAGAAAATAAAAATCAACTACAACAACTACCCTAAATTCTTAAAATTCCATTATAAGTGAACAAGAAATAGCAAATAAAGTACTACAATCAATTTCTTACCACAAATTTGAAACTATAATTCCCCTTCTCTTTGGTGATTCTTCGCCCATGAGTCTCATAGACCTTCTTTGGATCTTTTACAGCTGCCATTAACATACAAAGCATGGATTCCCATTGGTTTCTATTAATTGAGTCTCCCACAAAGACCAGTCTTTTCCCTCGGATTGAATCCAACATTTTTGCTGCATTGAACCTAAAACAGATAGCCCCAACATCCCAATAAAAAACCAGTCTTTTACCACAGAAATTGCTAGAATGTGCATATCCAAGAAAAAGAAAATGAAGAAAATCAAAATTTACCTAGGGAAATCACAATCTTGTGGTTGCCATCTCCACTTCATGTAATTTCTATCACGCCTTCCATTGCTATCACAGTTAAAACCTTCATCAATGAAAGGACAGGATGCATTTGTGTACAGAGGATAGCTTTCATCATAAACCCACTTCCCTTTTGTTAAATCACAGCTATCAATCTTCTTCTCTTCAATTTTCCCATTGCTTGGAACTTCATTTTTATCAACTGGAGTTACATTTATCTTCTTCTCTTCTTTGTGTTCCGTACTGCTTGGAAGCTCAAGCTTGTTGTCTACTGAATCTGCTCTGTTCTCATCCTTTTCAATTAATTCATTGCTTTCAACTTCAATATCTTCTGCTGAAGGTGCAGGTGCACCTTCTTGCTCGGTTTCAGGATCCTCGTTTTCATTATCACCCTCTTCTTCTAACACTTGACTCTCATTTTGTTGTTCCTGGATCTCCTTAAAAACTGAAACTTTATCAGACCCAGATGCATTTTCAGGCTTAACTAAAGGGATATCTTGTAAAGTTGAATGCTTTACTGTTTCTGCTGAATCTCTAATATCAAAACTACTCAAGCTTTGTGCAGTTACGGGTTTATGTCCACCCAAAGTAAGAAACGATTTGTTGAATTGAAAATGGGTTTGCTGATGAACTGAAGGGTTAGATTTGAGGACCCAAGTAAACAAGGAAGCCAGAAAGATAAAAGAACAAGATATAGTAAAAGAAAACACCAAGAATCTAGTTGATTTGAAGGAGAAGGAGAAACTTCTCTGTCTCTCCATCAATGTAGTTCATCAGCAAAATGCTTCAAAATAAAGTAAAAATGGGGAAGAAAAAAGAAGAGGAAAAAGAAAAAGAAAAACAGTTATTCAAAGGGATTTGGTGGAGAGAAGAACTTATCACTTTGGGCAATGGGTGATGCTAAAGGGCCAAATTTTTCAAAAGGATAGCTAAACAATTGACTATCTGAGAATACCTTCAGATAAACGTGGAGTGGTTTGAGGCTGATTCCACCGAAAGGAAAGCGAAGCAAAGGTTCAAGTTGCTTACAGGAAAATGGTCCAAAAAATTTTAAGGAAAAAAGAAAAAACATGAAATTTTGAGGACTACTAAAATATACCCCCACACCTCGACACGACAAACACGACAAGAGTGACGACAGCTATTTTATTCGGCCGTGGCAATGTTAGATATCAAAATGACAAAATCTTTGCTGGACCCTATTAACACATCTCGAAACTATCTGGAAATCAAGGATATTAATTGCAGAGTTGAGTCCATTTACAAGATAATTAATAAATGCCAAAGCAAATCCCTTTGAGATGCTGAATTCTTCATTTTCAACTTTAGCCCCTGTTTTTAAGATTACTATTCTGGTGTATTTGCCTTTGCTTCTGTCTCAAGTGATGTCAGTTTCTCCTTTCTTTTTCCGTATCTTTCCCTTTTTCCAGCCTGTTAGCATTTTATTATATAAACATGAAAGAAAAATGTTAAGTGATCTCTTCCGTGAGATTAGGGATAAGATCAACATAACCAGATAAATTTAACTTGAAATGGAAAGATTCCAAAACAAATTAGTTTCAGTAGGTATTATATACTCATGTTTTATCATTAATGCAAATAATTTACTCTGATCTATCTGCGGCAATTATTTATTTTATTTCTATTTCGAACTGTTTGCTTAAGCTACGGTCCTTTATATACCCTCACAAATGAAACAACATAATGAAACCAAGTTTCATTGAAAATGAAAATCTAACAAAGTGTTTCATTTCAAGTGAAATAAAGTGACAAACCCCGTAAACAACAAACAAATTTGCAACGTGCAAATTATACCCAGTTCTGCTTTGTTCAAAGTGTTCATCAAGTTTAAAAGACAGCTTCAACAAGGGCATGTGTCTTCTTGGGGTATCCCATACCGAACATATGACTGAGATAAACCTTGCCGTCTTTCACGGTGGCCGCCGTCGCCAAACGATGAGCAGGACCTTTAAACTGGCCAACGACGGAAGCCGTCTCCCATCCATCAGAGCTCTCAACCAATCTCGCAGAAGGGTTCCCAGCAACCACAAGCTTTGTTGGGGAAACTAGCTCTATACCATCACCAAATTGAAGTGAACCTTTTGTAACTTGAATCAACTTAACTTCCTCACCCTTGGTTAAGTCAATCTTCAGCAAATTACCACTGAAAGTATGGATTACAATCAAGTATCCATCTGGGTGGTAAACGATTCCATTCAATCCGAACAAGGTTTTGTACCACTCTTTGGGATTGAAGAGTGGGTTTCTAAGGACAGACAAGAGTTCACCATTGACACCAACTTTCCAAATTTTACTGCCTTTGACATCGGTAACATATGCAGTACCATCTGCATCTACTGCAACATCATCCGCAAAGGATTTCTCATCACCTAAAAGGATAACAACAAGTTATTATTATGGTCAGAAGACAGTAATCTTAAAATGCACAAAGAAATCATAGTTTAACATCAAACATGTCAAAAGTAAGCAATTATGAAATGCTTAGAATCTCACAAGGTGAGGTGGATGTTAGATTTGAAAGAGAAGAAATTGCATTATCATTTATTTAATTATTGTGTCATGTGATGTGAGTTACTTCACCAAATCTAGATATACTAAGGATAACAGAGTAGATTATGAATTATGAGCTGGCAATGGCATGATTGGCCTTGGGTAGTTGACATTTTATGGGCTGCTACATTATTTATCTTCTCCTTATTGGGCAGAGGGCTGCTAGATTTTTTTTTTTTAAATTGGCCCAATTCACTTGTGAACAAGCTACTGCATGCCTAAAACGGGCTTTCAGGTTTGAGTATGCCTACTGCCTAGAGCTTGGTTTAGTCCAAAATCAAACACCCTCATAAGTTTTTCAATAGAAGACACTTTGAGCTTTGACCATTGAAATTTGAAAGTCAACAAGGCACAGCCCTTTCATCACCTCACCCATAACCAATAATAGACCTTTCAATGTTGCAAATATTAGTGAAGTAATACACACCTACCCATTTCTATCCACTGTCTCAATATTCATTTTAGAGTAAAACAATCATCTCCATATCCATTAGATCCAAACCATAAACCTTCTGGTCTTAAGCCATAAAATAGCCTTTCACAAGCACCCCCATGGCCTGATGAGAAGTCTATTTATTACTAGTACTAGTATACTTAGTAAGGCTAATATTATCCTCAAATATCATGTTATTTCCTCTTAAGATGAACAAATTCATAACCTTTTAACATTAATAATAAGATGTTAATCCAATTTTACTCTAAACAATGTAAATTAAAATGCAAACGACCAACGATACCACCAACAAAAGCAAAATATCGATCACTACAGACAAGTTCTGGTTTCCTCCAACATAAAATGCTTTCTAAAAAGTCGACAACAATGCAATAAAACCGAAGCCTATGCTTCAATATTTGATACTAAAACGATTTGGACCACCTATCTGCCTGCCCCACCAAATCACCAACAACCACGACCCATTTGTACGGTTTAGATTAAACTATAAACCCCATGTGATGTGCACAACTGATGAACTGAACATGCGATTTACAGGATTTTAAACAGAATGATTATTACTTTTAACAAACCAAATTAGTTTAATTTTTAATTAAACTAAAGGAAAAAGATGTAATTTTACAAAAGATTAATAAGTAAATGGTTTGAATTTGAAGTTTATACTTACTAGGGAGGTGGGTAAGAAAAAGTCGCTTCCACGTTGACAAATCATAAGCAGCGAGACCGCTATATCGGTTGCCGAACAAATCCGCTACAGCAACAAGCAGCCGGTTTCTGGGGCGGTCAACAGACATACCGAGGGAAGCGTTTCCGGCCAAGTCAAATTCTTTGACCACGGTGACCTCCTTCAAGACGGCGTCGGGTGAGTGATCTTTGGGGACGTGAACCTCACCGACGCCACCTTCCATGTAGGTGACAAGGAACCGATTGCCCTGTTCGTCCCACTTGGCGCACTCCCGGAGGTATCCGTTGCTGTGGTAATGGAAAACATGAGTGGTTGGCTCGGCGCGTTCTACGGAGATGATGTAAGCGACGGGAATTGCCGATATAAGGAGGAGGAAAATTAGGATTCTTGGAGAGCAAAGAAAAAGCGCCATTTTTTCCCCTTCCTTCTCTCTTCTTTTCTATGAGAGTTGTGGGAAGAAGCGACTGAAAGTAAAGGTTTATAAGTAAAGTCCAACGCCAAGGCTATTGGGAACTGGGAACGACTTGTTTTGTTTCTGGGCACGTTTTTTGTACACCAATCTATACTATACCCATTTTTCGTGCCATTCATTTAAGTGTACAAAATAATTTAGGTGTACAAATGTTTTGTTTATTTTATTTTACTATAGTATTCGTGGTATTTATTTAAATTTATTCAAATGTAAAGTGAGAAGGAAAAGCTTGTGGAATTTCTGTATAATAATCTGGTGGTTGGTAGAAGGTGTCCTAAATTCAATGTTTTGTTGTTTCTTCCACCAATTTATTGTATAATAAACTTTAGCTTAAACTTTGATTCGTTAACTTTAAAACTTGCTTGGCATGCATTGTATAATTAATCTAATTATTAGTTCCTATCTAATCAGCTACATGAGTTGGTAGCTCAATTGGTGACTCTGGAGATGCTAGGTTCAAATCTCACAGAATGTGTTTATTTTGATTATAATGAGATTTCACTTGTACCATTAAAAAAATATCTAATCAGCTACACTTTTATTTATTTTTCAATCAACATTTTTTTTAATTTCATTCAACACTTTGCTTCTTTTTTTTTTTAATTTCATTCAACACTTTGCCTAGGAAAGATAGCTAATACTAATATTCAATAATGTGAAAAGGATCATGGAAATAATAAGTTAGACTAACTAATGTAGACTTGTTGAAAATATTCAAGTCTAATCTGTCGCATGGTAGTCAGGATTTTTTGCTTATACATAGAAACAAACCATAGTGGTTACTTAATTAGTTGAGACTTCTGAATATCAATAAACCTATTTTTATATTTGATAAGTATTGCCTAGTCGGTCAAATTAAGATTCTATATATACAATACTTTTTACTCAAAACAAAGTAATGGATTTTTAGATGGTAATCAGACTGTAAAGAGTATAAAATCTTGTGGACTTAACAAAAATGAAATATTCCCTCTTTTGGACTTTAACCCCATCATTAGAAGTTGTCACTTACGTAAATGGTAAATGGAAAGTCATATTTTATAAATTATATATTTACATGTTGTTCGAGTCGGACAAATTGCCTTATTATGACTAAAATTCTTTTAACAATGATTTTCAGATTCGAATATAAGAGAAATAAGTAACAAATCATTTGAATCAATCACTTCTTTTTTTTGGTACATAAGATGCCGACAATGTCAGCTAACCTCTACGAACAGCAGCACCCATAGTGTCTTGCTCCAGCAGTGGGATTAATCCTGTGAGAGGTTCTCTAAGTAGCAAACATCCATGAGAAGAGTCTTGACCCATATTAACCAAAAAATCCGCACACCGATTATCTTCACGGTACATATGTTTAATCTCTCGAATCCAATCACCTCGAATCAATCACTTGTTGACTTATAATTTTATCGTCTAGAGTCAAGATTCAATTCAATATATTACGAATATAATAATGTTTCTAAATAAAAAAAAATACACCAATGGAGTCTTTATGGCAGCAATAATTGAGTCGATAATTAGTTTTTTGCTTTTTCCTTGGAACTATTTCATCTTTTTCAAATTTTGGGTGGAAAAAGCACAATTTCTATCTAAGCATAAATCTAAGCATAAAAAGGACAAAAGGAAGGTGGCCCAAAAAAAAAAGACAAAGGCAAAGGTGTTGGATATTTGGCCCATGATGAAACCTACTTGGACCCATATGGTCTTTGTGATTGAAAATCGGGTTTGTTTTGGTTGTTCTAGCCTTCTAGGCTGAGCCTGAGCATGAGCCCATTGATTCAAAAGGGTAAAATCGGGAATTTCGAAGTTTTGTAATCTTGTAGAAAGGGGAGAGAGAGAGAGCAGCCTCATTCGTTGAATCCCATTCTCAAGTCCTAATTCGATCCTAGTCTTCATCGCAGCTTGGTTCAGGTGAACCCTAATTTCTCTCACCATTTTAGTTTCTTCAATTTTTCTTAGTCGCGTTTAATTTCTTACTGTATCTGTCTTATCTGTGTTCGCTGAAGTGATGATTAATTTGTTTTAGTTATTATTAGTGCTGGAAATGTTGAGATCGATTTGGGGGTTTTAAAGTTTGCGTTTTCGTTTTTTTGGTTGCTTGATTTCTGATTTTCGTTTTACGATTATATCTTCTATGCTTTGAAAATTCAGATGAAAATTTTTTAGACGCCTAATTTAGATTCGAATCTGCAGGTAGAGAAATGTTTACATTTTTTTACCTTAGAGTGGTAGATAAATCCTTAATATGGTTCATTTTTCCCTAAAAATATGAAATTTATGTTTCGATTATTTTCAGCTCTTTGAGAATTAATTAGGTGTTAGCTGTATTACTTGATTGGTTGACAAACTTATAACATATGTTGACTGAAAGGAAACAAAATTAAAAAATTTTGCATATGCTGTTTAGTATCATTTCATTTGGAGTAATAGGGCATGAAATTTTTCCACTAAAGTCATATGGTTTTCAGGCCTAACACAAATTTTAATGTTATAATTGGAAATTAGCTAGCCCTTTGTATGCTAGTTGGGAAGATGGAATTAATTTTTAGCAATACAACCTCCATTTTCATGAATAGCTCTAAGTTGTCAGAATTAGGTTTATGGATGCTTCTTGTTGCTGCTGGTTGTGTCGGTGTTTATCTAATTTATTGTTTAAATTGTTGTCTGCCAAGATTACGTATCTATAGTTGGGAATTTTGAAATGTTTACTTCTTGCTTATAGGTTTACTATAAACCCGAGACTTCAAATGGCTGGTGGTAGGGTTGCTCATGCTACCTTGAAAGGACCAAGTGTTGTTAAGGAGATAGTTATTGGTTTATCACTTGGCCTTTTCGCTGGTGGGCTCTGGAAGATGCATCACTGGAATGAGCAAAGGAAAGTGAGGGCATTCTATGACATGCTTGAGAAAGGTGATATCTCTGTTGTCGTAGAAGAATAAGTGTTCATGTCTTGTGCAATTGTGGACAGTCTCGGCAGTATTTTGATCTTTCGTGTTTCCTTCATTTGGCTCTTAGATTCAAAATGAGCAAACTCAGTTTGGAGTTTTTAAGAATAATTTTATTGTATTAAGATCCAGATCACATATCTGCTTAACAAATCTCAATGGTTTTGTGATATTGTGTCCTTCAAACTTTTTTCCTTCTGGTTTTTGTGGCATCTCTTGAGATGTTTTGTAAAATGTGAATGCAGTTCTCTTCCAGACCACTGAGTTGGCCAATAACGTTGCAAAAGCATTGCAATTTCTTGTTTTAAGATTAGACTTGTTTTATAAATGTCGAGATCCCATTCAGATCAAGCCAAGTTTTTCTTTATTGCATCTCTCTTTTAGTTTGCATCTCTGTTGGAACGGGATTCTACCCGATCATTTCCATACCGGTATGGGGAAGTAGCAACTTAATTGACTGGCACGGAGTCGTTATTGCAACTTACCAAATTAGTGTAAAGAGTGGTAAATATGTCATTGTAATTGTAGAATACAATCTGCCAACTAAATTTGATCTGTAAATGTTACAATTACAGAAGAATACGAGCACAACGTTCATGGGATGGGGCTGTGGATTGCGTAGCCCACGTGACAGGCATTCAAGATTCCAAACTAAATGGCATTATTATGATTTATGAGGGTACAATTCTATATGGTGTCGACGATAATCATCTCGGATCATAAAACTTAAGAACCAAAATTGATGGCATTCGGAGTTAGATACCAATCCACACCACGATCCATATCCATATTGCGTCCAAGTTTAATTGTCGGAGGGCCAAAGCTCAGCAATATAATCTACATCAAAGTGACAGCAGTAATTAAGTTGACAGATTTGAAAAAAAAAAAAAAATCGAAGACAACTTGAATTGCCAATGCCAACATTAATCTGATTTGATAAAAAAAAATTTACTAGTATTTTCAAAAGCTCTATGATTTCCCTAAAGTTTTTAAAAGCCAATCAGTTTCATATTCTTCAAATGAAGGGGCATACATGTGGCTCTAAGGAGGTCAAGAGACAGACGAGCAAACAAAATACACTACAGATCATTTGGAAACAATACAGAAGAAAATAAGAATGAAACTAAAAAATGGGTGCCTTAAATGCCAAAAGATCAACTTCGTGCATATCAACTTACCACATTAATGACCTTGGTTTTGAATCGAACTGTACACTTTCAGATTCTGCAAACTCTGCACCGGCACCTCCACTGGCAGCAACTGCTTTGTTCTCAGACTCTGTAACTTCATTGCTTGCAGTATCTTTGTTTTTATCAAGATCTGCACTGACATCAGAAGTGTTTGAGACACAGTACTTTCGAAGCCATCTATCAGTTTCCCAGAGGACATGCATGATGCTTTCTCGTGCAGCGTAGCCATGGCTCTCAAAGGGTAAAATGACAAGCCGACAAAGAGCTCCGTGACCCTTTAGAGCATTGAAGAAACGATCTGACTGCATATTTATATGCCCAATAAGTAGGCAAACAAACAAGTTAGGAAAAGATTGATGATAAGTATTAAGCCAAATAGCTAGAACCATACATGGGTAAAAGGAAAAGGATCAGTTCTGTATCTGAGGCCTGAGCCATGGTGGAAGAGGGAGGGAAAAAAGTAATTAGACATGATTACCTAACATTTCATAATTCAACAAATGGATAACAGGGGAATCAATAAACTTATCAGTAAATTGTCGCAACATTCCCTTTGTCAATCTTATTGAACATGGAAGTCTGAGAATGCCATATACCTGCATGGTTAGTGTTCCAGGGTTATTGTCTTCTTCTCCATGGACAAGCAGGATTGGCTTCTTGATTTTATTTGCAGACATGAAAGGACTCATCTCTACATAGGTACTAGTTGCCTCCCAAAGAGTTCTATCCTCATTCTGAACCGATAAGAGGAAGGAAGTCATGAATTCATCCAAAGATAAAAGATGTGTAGAATGTAGAGAATTATGGCGGTCATAATATTCAAAAACCAGACCATTATGCATTACATGAAATATATTTCAAGCTCTAGTGCACTACCTGGAAACCGAAGGGCGTAAGGGTTCTGTTGTAAGCTCCAGACCGAGCGATCCCACAACAGAAAAGGTGAGGAGCATGTGCCAGGAGGTTCGCAGTCATAAATGCCCCATAGGAATGTCCTCCAACAGCAATTTTGTTAGGGTGAGCTACCTAAAGTATATGCAGCACTCGAATCAGAAATTAAAGATCAGTATGATGCTGATAATGACTGTATGAAAGCAAATAAAGATGCTTACTCCACGCCGGATAACTTCCTCAACAGCTGCCTCTGCACTCGAAACAAGTTGCTCTACATACCTACACAAATAGGTTTATGATGAAGCCACTTAGGCTGGCTCAAGTCACAGGATAGGATATACATAGACACATCTATAATGCGCATGTGTGTCTTCGTACAATTAATTAATGTGTTACCTATCATTTGCTTCTTCATCTCCTTCACCTATGATAGGGATAGTTGGTCCAGATAAAATAGCAAATCTGCAAAGCAGAAGATAGAAGTGTACAATCATCTTGTGTACCAGCAGCCAGCTTAGAAGGATAAAACCAATGGAAGGCAAACTAAAAAGTCAAAAAGAGTAATTAAAGCGAATAAAGAAGAATTCCATGCCTTCTAGCAAGCCAAAGGAGAGCTGATGTTGGACCTATGCCTGGAAACTCATTAGGAGAACCACGAACTTGTCCAGCTGCATCTTTGCTTTTAAATTCCCCAGGGTAAGACCAAACTAGACATGGAAGGGGGCCCTCTTTTGCTGGATCATAGTCAGGTGGCAAGTACAATGTTGCAGTAAGTTGAACCCCATCCTTTCTCTGGTACCGAATCATCTCCTTTTGCAGTGATTTCAACTGTGGATATGGATGGGGGAAGTCTGTAATCTGAAATACTCCTCTATCTGGCCAACTTTGAATGTAATATTGGGTGTTTTCAGTTTTTGACTCCTTGGAAGTTAGAATCTTCAGTTCATTAAGGTGTATATCCCCTTCTTTTTGATCTGACATCAAAGCAACAACGCTCTCATAGTACTTTTCCTTGTCGCTCTCCCATATTCTTTCTTTGCTGCCTGTATTTCTGGAAGAATATGTTTCAGATCATTGTGGCACCAGCAGCATTGAGAACAAACAAATAAAGGTAAGTTATATAAAACACTTACATGTCGAACAAATCGAGGAAGGGGATGTTCCCCTCTGGTGTAGCACCATTTCCATTCAGCAAAACATAAGTGCCTCCATCATTTTCCTTCCTTATTTTAGCTATCACATAGGTCCCAGCAGGGGTTCTCCTCAGCATGGGAGAACCAGGATCAGAGTACACATCCTCAGATGACCTATCAAAAAGTATGCGTGGACTCACATCTTTCGACCCAGGAGATATCACCCAGGTTCTTGTTCGGCGTGTCTTATACCAAGACTCATAAACCAGAGCTAGGGAATCATCACACCATGAAATTCCCCTGTCAATACCAAGAATCACACATGTTAATAAAGTTGTCAAGACTTAATCTGGTTTTTCAAGACAAAAATAGTAACTTGCTGTTAACTGTCAAAACAATATTTGAAATTTATTTCCAGAAAGCCACAACTTAATGTACTCCTCAACACTAGATAAAGCTGATCAATCCCTTGAACACAAACTGTAAAGAATCAGGAATGATGCATCTAGTACATGGCAGTTAAGAAATGGAACATGTATACATACCCATAGCGAAGATCAAGTTTGTGTAAGATTTCTGGCTGTTCACCTTCTTGTGGTTCTGCTGGCTGTGTATAAATTATATCACGTGGTGAAACTTCCACTTTTGCATCACCTCCATCTTGTGTCTCTGCCCTAAAAACTTCACAGAGTCAGACCACTAAGTTTTGCACAGAGAATCAACTTCATTAAGAAAAGCTTAGGATCAAATCATACACATCGATTATCGTGATTACACCTAACATCTTTTATAAGCTCATGATTATCATGATTAGACCTAACATCTTCTATGGTCCCATATAGTTGCAGTAGATTTCATCATTAGACATGCATAAGTAAATGATTCAGATAGATACCAGTATAGTGTTGATGGCTTATCTGCTCTCCAATTGATTGACCGCATCCCTTTCCGTACACTACTGAATGCAATAGGAATATCCTCTGCAAGGGGCAAGTCGCAGAGCTCTCTAACAAATTTTCCATCGGTTGTCCATACATCCACTTTCTTGGGGAACCTTCCACATGGTACAATAAAAGAATATGGCCTATGAATTGAACTAATCAAGATGTACTTCTCATCAGGGGAAGGATCCATTGATGTGTAAACAGCTGGTGGGCCTATGTCCTTCACGGTTCCATCCAAAGAAGCCCAGACAAGTTGGGAGGTGGCATAGTAATCAAATAAATCCTCATCATACTCATCTTTCAGCAAGTCCTGGAAAGTTCTAACTTGAATGACATTTTTCTGCTCATTGGATTGAATCTTTGGACCAGAAGGAACCAGAGGTTTCTTTGGTGGGTTTCCACGAGACAGAGGAATAGTACAAACTAACAGAGTGGAGTTATCTATCCAAACATAATTATCAAAAACTGCATTTAAATAGATATCCGGAGACTGAAACAGCGGCCGAGCTATTCCAGTTTCCACATTAGCAACCCACACTCTAAGCTTACCACTGCTGCTATCCTCTTCCTCGACCCGAACACTAAAAGCTAAATGTTGACCATCATTTGACCAACTAACGAAATTAATCTTAGCACCGTCAGGGAATCCTCGAACCTCGATTTCCGGTCCCAACGAGCCATCAGGCATTAGTTGATGGATTCCTATCCCAGTGTAGAAAGACATCCGACTCCTGGTATTGCATTTCCCATCAATTCGAACACCAGCAAGCTTCTCCTCGGGTTTCGCTAGTTCAGACAGCGGCGGCAAAGATCTCCGCTTGAGAAACAGTATTTTATCCCTCAATGGTGAAAATGACAGTGCGGGAAGCGGTGGAGCATCAACGATATCTCTAATCTCCGAAGGCGGAACTCTATACTTAACTCCAACATCAACATTTTCTGCATCAAAATTCAAATTTTCAATTTCCAAGTAACAAACAGTATACCTAAAAGCAAATTCATAATCAGCTCAGACAGTACAAAATTCAAAGAAGTAAAAAATTACCATCATCTTCTTCCACTAAAGCGTTGGCCGGAGAAGAAACGGAGTCGGTAGAGCCATTGCCACCGTCTTCAGAAAGAGCAGAGCAGATGTGGTGGAATCGGGAGGCAGTCATGGGTGTGTTGGAGGAATTTCTCGAATGAGTTCTCAGGTAGCCAGGTTTACGGAGGGACGATGATGAGGAGGAAGGGAATCTGGCTTTAGTGCTAAGATAAAAAGGAGGAAGTGAAGAAGAAAAAGGAGAGAGTGAGAGGAAAGAGAGGCGATGATAGACTTTGTGAAGGCGCATCATTGATTTTTATTTCATTTGGAATTTGATTGATATTCTATTCTTACTATTTTGCTTTTCTAAAGCGTGGACTCATCCTGTTGTTACCATGGCCAATCAATATTAGAAAAAGTTGCAGGCCGAAAGGAATCTCTGGACTTTCAGTCACGGTTTGTTATCTGCTGCAACGGAGTCCACATTCGTTACTGTGTACTCTTCATCTTATTTGACTAGTTTTGTACGACTAAACAAAGTGCTCACGACAAGTTACTGTTCAATCAATCAAAATCCCGATATTAATAGAGTAAAATCAAAATTTCTGATTTGTGATACCAATAGAAATAATCTTTGGGAACTTTAATAATTATTCTATAGTAGCTTTCTATATGGACTCATAATGTACTCATAATGTCCAATCGCCATCTTTTACAAAGCAATGTATATAAATCTCTGCTTTTTCTTTCTATCTTTTGATTGTCGGAAAGTTTCTTACCTGCTACGATGTTACACAAACAATGACATCACAAATATGGTTCATCAATATTCCAAGGTTTGGTTGCCTGAATGGACTATACTCCTACAAGGGAATTGCACAATCAACTATAAATGTTTCAGCCAAGAGTTTCGATTAGATGAAATTCCAAACTCAACAATTTTAACGAGGGAGGGTGAGGCTTATAAATCCACACCATTTGCGTAAATTAATCAACTAAGCCCACTGGGCCAAGGAGGAAAATCACACGTAGGTTTTAAAGGTGTTCATAGCTCTTGATGTGGGCCGGAGCTTGCACAAACTTCCAATAAGTTCCCCGATTGGCAATCGGCAGGCCTTACGGTTCCATGCATGCCCCAACGTTTTCTGCAATGTACTGCCGCTGATTAAGCTCGTCATTTGACGACATATTTTGGCTATTAGATTAAAGACGTCATTGATTTTTTTTTTCGCCACGTATGAACACAAAAATCAAAAATTACAATCGGATGAGGCTCGTTATTACTTAGGCACCTGTAATTTTTTTTTACCACATTCCGTACATAGCTTTATTTTGACTAATCTAGGCTAGATCCGATCCATGTCATGCATTTTTGATAGGTGAGTTTACCAACGGAGCAGCTGCGTACGCAAGTCGTAAGATCACAAACCTGAGACCTGTTTAAGTTGGAATAAGCCGCTTACCACTTGATTCAACCCTCGTTGTTATTGGTCTTATACCTATATAAAACCGACTATAAGTGTCAAAATGATCAAGAGAACCACCTTAACCTTTCTTCTGAAATTCATGTTTTCGATCTATTAATGGGATTGAAAAATTCTGCAACACAAAATATGATGTGGCTGCTGCTCTAGCTCTCTAACATATAATATTGCATATACCCAGGGGATTTTAAATAAGTAAATAACAAAATGGAAATGAAGAATGGTGGAATAAAGAAATACAATATAGTATGGATGAACAAGCAAAGCAAAGCCAAAAATTCCTTAAAATGTGAAACCTCGCTTTTTATAATATTCCAGCATGTTACACGTTTTTCATTTTTTCTTTCTCCCAGGCCCAGCTGTTTATGGACTATGGAGTATATTCTAATAGAATAGTATTTTTTTGACGAAATGTTATAGTAGAATATATTAATTAACTGTATATGTATAGTTTAATGGCAGGAAATCGAGTGAGAGGTTTGTTGCAAGTGTGGTTATGGATTCGAGTCTGAGTAAACGTAAGGTTGTTTTCACATACATTCTTACGTGTTTCCACCTTGTGTTATGATCCACTCTTGGCATACCCCACTACTGCTCGCAGGTATGCCCCTCGCCATGGAGTCATCGGCGTTTAAGAGGGAGCGGGGGACTTAGAGCCCCTAGGGTCGATGACGTCCACCAGGAGATTTTTTTTTAATGTAAAACAAAAATGTGTATGTATAGCTAGTCATTATTAATTATGTAGGGTTAAGTTTAAGAGTTAAACAAAAAAATGTTTATTATAATTAATTATTATCCTTAATATTACTCATACTACTAGCTATGGTCCTATGGATGATAGAAGAAAGGTATAACATAATTAGTACTACTAGCTAGTATAATATTGTTATCGATTTTGGGTTCGAATTAATAAAATCTGGGTTCCTACTTCCTAGCTAGTGAAAGCCTTGAAAGGTTTACAGCTATTAGCTATAGCCATTGAAATTTTGTCCTTGTGGAGATTTGTTTGATACCCGTTGGACCGTCGGTATATATATATCTTGATATGATATTTCTCATGTGTTCTACAATAACCGATCAATAAAATGACAAATTAAGTGAAAGAAAAAATTAGCATATATATATATATATATCACTGTCTGAACTCTGAATTCTTGCTCCAGAGATTATTCATGGTGTTACGCCTCTCATAGGTATCTCAATCCTTCACGTTTGTCATGGATATTTTCAATATTTTTCAAAGAAGACTATCCATATTTTTTTATTTTTTATAATAATAGAAGTATCTGAATTCCAGAAACACACAAAAAAAAAGGTTATTACATGCAATGATGCAATCGTTCAAATAAATTTTATAACACAATTGTTGAAATTCTGATTTTAGTTGGGGACCCCCAGATCTCTACCACTCCCACGAGTGGTTAATAAAAATTCAGAGCTAGATATTCCGATGAACTGTTGACTGTTTTGAGAAAAGAAAGAAAGTATTACTATGACATTATTTCCTATATTGGCTATTTCCAATAAATATCTCGGCTTTTCTCCGACGTGGAAATTTCTTATTGGTGCCAAGATGATAAGAAATTTGTGTTCACGAACCATTACAGTTCCCAATTATCTTTCATATATCTAATATCATGGGCAAATCATTTGACACATTTTCACTGTAAACAGAAAGCTCAAATACAGCAACATCCACCAGCAACAAGCAACAATGGCAACCTTGTCTAGCCTTAACCTTGTAACTCCAAGAGCCGTAGCCAGCGTGCCAGACTCCACGAAGGCTGGCCCTGTCAAAGTCTCATGCCTTAACCAGCCCTGGAAAAGGGTGTCTCAGTTGGGGTCAAGGCGGATGCAGGTGTTGAGACCCGTGAGAGCCGCTCCCGACAGGATATCGGAGAAGGTGGAAAAGAGCATCAAGGAAGCCGAGGAGGCATGCTCAGGTGACCCAGCGAGCTCAGAGTGCGTGGCGGCTTGGGACGAGGTGGAGGAGCTCAGCGCC
This sequence comes from Corchorus olitorius, assembly GCA_001974825.2. Lineage (NCBI taxonomy): Eukaryota > Viridiplantae > Streptophyta > Magnoliopsida > Malvales > Malvaceae > Corchorus > Corchorus olitorius. The sequence goes on from AWUE01018173.1 coordinate 97,294, forward strand.
GCCGCTAGCCACGCCAGGGACAGGCAGAAAGCAAACAGCGACCCTTTGGAGAACTACTGCAAAGAGAACCCTGAGACAGATGAGTGCCGCACTTATGATAATTGAAAAATCGCTTTCTTTTCTCTAATTAGTTTATGATAAGGTTTTAGAACCTTCGATGATGAATATGGCGGGGGATTTTATGTGGTGGTATTGATGATACAGGAGCTTTTATATGTTGTATGTAAGCCTCCTTGTTCATGTGAAACAGAAGATGTTAATTGGTGGTTTACTCGTTATATAATGATGATGTAATCCTATACCATACATTCTGGAAATTTGATATAATTTGGTAATTTAAAGCGTTTTTTTCTTATACACGAACAATTTTATATTTTCATATGCCGTTTTAATTTCGGAACTCGATCTAATCATAATCAACGTGAGTATATAGATAGATATTCAGGAGTGTATATTTATTTCATCTTAGTATTTATTCATTAATACGAAATTAAATACGGGTACAACTACGGTTATGATATGATTGGCTTTGTGACGGAGAAAGAGAAAAGTAATCATCAATCATCATATAAGATTCCAAGCAAATCTGCACCAAAAATAAATCACCGTCATAATAATATTTTAATCAATGATTATATCATTACACTAATTGTTATTCATGTGAGGGCCAACTGGTATTTGCGGTGGGTATACTAATAATAGTATCTGCCATCTGGATAGGAATAGGTAGGATATTCCAACTTAAAGCGGTGCGCAGGTTTAATAGGATGTTTTTTTTTCTTTTTGGTCGAAGTCGTCTATTATGATTGGAGACGGCATATATGAAAGAAAAGGTTCTAGAACAACATGGTGTTATATACTACTACTACTTACTAGTAGTATTAATTAATTAGAAGCCTTTGCTTACTAACCTAATCAAACGTGTTTATGTTGATTTTTTGACAATATACTAGAAATAATAAATAAGCATGGATTAATTAAACGTGATTCTTGTGCCATGTCCACTCAAATTTCAAACTTGGGTTAAGTATGGGTTGAAGGAGTAAGTCCATCCTCATCCGCAATCCAACAATAGCGTACTAGAAAGAAACAGGAGGAAGCAACAATTGAAACTTGGACAGCTGGTATCCTTATTATTACTCATAGACGGCCCCCAAGGCCAATCATCCCATCCACCTGGAATCTTCCTCCCTTTTATCTCCTGGATCAGTTCAAAAACTCTAGAGTCCTATTGCTTTGCTTTGAACTTCCCATCTAGATAATCATGCTTGTATACGGAATATTGTTTCGAAGCATTCACACCAATGAAGAAAAAGAAAATTTCCTGTGATTTGATTTGCCGATTATGCTCAAATTCTTGGCCAACGTATTGGAGGTTGCTTAACCAATTATTAATCTCTTATAAGGCACGGTCAATCGATTAAATAGAGGAAATGTTTGCTTTGATTATCAAATGGAGTAATTTGAAGAAGAGCTATAACAGAGTTAGCACATTGCATCCTTTGCATTTTTCTATTAAGAATGCCATGTTTTGAGTTAAACATTCTATCAATAATACTCCATATCCAAACCAACAAACAAATGAAACAATCATAAAGAGATTGCCAATACTATAGAGACCATAACATAACATATCCATAGAAATCCAAAATTACAGATAGAAGACACTGCAAAACCAAATTCCCATTCAACAGACTCCACATTTAACATAAAACTATTCATACACCTATTCATATTCATACTAAGAGAAACACACAGGGAGATATAACCGAAAGGATAACATTTAGGAAACGACTCAGGACAAAACAAGGAACCTTCATTTTGTTCAACACTCGAACATATCAGCCGACGCCATGATTGGCTGAATGGGACAGGGCAGCTGCCATGGCTTCAAAAGGGGATCAGGAATCTCCGGGATTTCAACATCATAGCCGCTGACTTCCTCCACAATGTGCAGCACTGAGTTCAGGGACCGCAGCCTCTCGGTCAATTCCATTGCCTGAGCTCTTAACACGTTGTTGGCAGATTCCATCTCGATATAGCGTTGAGTGGCGACATTGATTGCCTCAGAGACACGGCTGTTATCTTTCTGCAATGCGCTGGCTTCGTTCACCAAATCTTCCAGCTGCTTCTGCTTCCTCATCCTTGACCGCCTAGCGGATTCACGGTTCGACAGCATTCTCTTCCTTTTCCTCTCGTCTACGTTTGCATATCGAGGGTCGGAATCGGATCCGGAACTTGCTGCCTTTTGCGCAGGAGCCATCACAGGTGAAGGGTGAAAAGGGTTTCTCTTTTCTTTTAAAAGAATCTTAGTTGGGGATCAATGAATTGAAGTTAAGGTTTAAAAAAAAAATCAAATAGTCAGAGGAATTAACTAGGGGTTAGATCTAGACGAGGAGATTGATCAACAAGGAAACAACTAGTAATTCATGAGAAAACGTAGAACCAGTAAAGGAAGACAACCGAAAATGAGTGAAGAATACGAATTCGACGCATGAGGATGGAGTTCATAGAAAATCTAAAATCATTGGAATGATTTTACAAAGACCTAATTTCCAATCCACAGATCGGACATGAACCAAACAGCCGACTATTAACAGAAAAGAACCCCCCAAAACACCGAAGACCTAAACTAGATCTAAAGATGGAACTACAAAGAGATAAAAAAAAAAAAAAAGAGATAAAAAAACGAAGAACTCTAAAAAAGAAGAAAGAAAGAGAGAAGAAATAAGGAATACTTAGCTGGCTGAATAGAAAAAATGGAGAGTAGACGAAACGCGAGCAACCAAAAGCGAAACCAAAGAAGGCTAACAAGGTATTGGGAGGGGGCTTTTATAGGCGAGGGAGGTGAAATATGATTGGTTCTTTGGTTAGGTAGCGGATAAAATAATCAAAATGAGGGGTAATAAAGGTATTTTCCCTGGCTTGCTTTTGAAAGGAGGAGTGGGTTCGGTGTCACCGCTGGCGTGCGGAGTGACGCCAGCTAAGAATTCAACATTTCAACTCAAATTTGCAGTCGCTTTTCGGAATTTTGGAATATACGGATTGGATACTTATTGGGCTTTGGGCTTCGGCTTTTACCTTCAATCAAAGTTTCAACAAAAAAGGAGAAATTTGGAAAATTACTTTACTAGTCTAGTAGTAGGAAAAAATCAAAAATTGTTTTCTGCTGAGCTTATTCTTAGCTAGCAGACTAACATTATTAATTGATACCAAAATTAATTAGGACAAAATAGGAAATCTTGTTAAATAATAAGAGCCGTTCAGGTCCTACCAAAATTTTCCAAATTCACAAGAGATTTATAAGGTAATCAAGTTACAAGCTTGTCTTATGCAGTATTAATGTTACCTAAATTTTCTACTTTATAAATTGCTACTATCTGAAAAGTGAAAAGTTTAAATTCTTTTGCTTTGATGGTTGACTGGCTGTCATTTGTAACATTATATGTGCATGAATCACGATGGGATATAGCTGTATTAAAATGCATGCAAGACACCTGTCGTGTTATTTTCCTTGCATATATATATATATATATTTATGGAATGTGTATGAAACTATGAAAGTTAATTAATTTTTCATAACTCCTGCGGCCAGCTAATTTGAAATTCGAATCATTTAAGACCTCAAATGTAAACTCTCTCTCTCTCTCTCCCTCTGTCTTTTTTTTTTTACTTACAAAATTTGAATCCGAAATATGGCTTAAAAGTTATTATATGAATTTTTTTTTAAGTAATCATACAAACGTAATTGAAATCAAGTCAAAATATATTATACTTCAAATGGAAACTTTCGTTTTTTTTTTTTACAAAATTTGAATCCAAAACATGGCTCAAGACTCAAGAGGTATCGAACTTTTACTCACTCAATATTTATTGTGTGAGTGAGTGAATGAATGTTTATTGAAAATCCAAACCTTAATAAATATTTTAGGACAACAAAAATGTTAATAAAGTGAGTGAGTACTTGACTCTAATTTGCATAGTTTAGTAGGAATTACGAGAGGGAATTGGGAATTATAAGTGGGTTTGCCTCCCCTCCAATACACTCCAATACATGTATTATCCAATAATTTCCAATACACAATTGAATAATTGACATCTATTAAAATTATTAAGATTCATAAAGATACTTATTTTTACAAAGTCACGGATTTATTAGGTAGCCAAATATTGATCTCTCATACTTGTAGGTCCAATCTCCTAACCATAATTTATGACATTTTAACTGTATAAGATTATGTATAACCCAATTGTCCCGAGCCAATATGACTTGATTTAAACAAGCATCTTATGAAATCTTAGAGCATCATGAGCGGTGACTTCCTTCGCTAACATTAACATTATGTCGTGCCCAATCATATAATTATAATAAGTACTCATTACAAGATAATTGTATTATGTTTTACTTCACCAATGTAACAGAAAACATATTAATAATGGGAAAAATTATTCAATACACTATTAGTGGAGTTTAGCAAATTACACATGCGGGTAACATGTGTCCTTTAAAGACTAGATTGAAAAAATTAAAACTTAATTAATTCAAAAAATAGACATATGTCAATTCATTTGTGGAGTCCAAAACTTACATTGTAACAAATAATTATTCATAATTTTGATAACATCTTTATTGATGATTTCCAATGAAAGTCTAGCCGAATCAAGGAGTTTTTTTTTTTTTAAAGGGAAATTAAGGAGAATTTATAAATTTTGAACTCCACTACTACTCAAATTTATAAATGTCGTTAAGAAAAAAAGTGTCGTGCCCTTTCTATAATTTTGAACTCTTTTTTTTTGGTCCATTTGGACAAATATCCGTTATCTGCGTCGTCGTCGACTCGTCGTGTAGGAAAAAGTAAAAACCACGTTGGATTTTTTCATTCACGAGCAAACGACATCGTTTTCTTGATTCAGATTTCAGACTCTCCTCCTTCCTGCTGTAGTTCTTCCCGTTACCCGCAAAATTGTTACTCGTTCCTTTCTGCAATTTCTTCCGATCTAAACCCCAAACCTCTGCCTATCAACTCGCAGAGAAGAAATCCGTAGTAGAAGGGGCAGAAAATGGGGACGGACGATGTTCCGTTGGACGACAAGGCGAAGAGAATGAGAGATCTACTCTCAAGCTTCTATTCTCCAGATCCTTCTTCCACTACTAACGTAACTTCGAAGTTCGGCACATTGGATGCCATCAACACCACCTCTTTCGATGCCGATCAGTACATGAGCCTCCTCGTATGCTCCCCTAATTCTTTTGATCCCAATTACCGATTGGAATTTGATTGAATTCTAACGATTAGATTTGATAGAAATCAATTATTACTAATGCGATGATTATATTAATGCTGTTATTGGTTGGATTTGTAATCAAATTGGAAGGTTTTATCCGTTTTTATATCGATTCGACTGAAATGTGTAGGTAACAAAGTCGAATTTGGAAGGGCTTCTTCAGAGGCATGTTGAAATGGCAGCAGAAATAAAAAATCTCGATACTGACTTGCAAATGTTGGTCTACGAGAACTACAACAAGTTTATCAGTGCCACGGATGCTATTAAACGGTAAATTTTTTCAATTCTTAAAGCCGTATGGTTACTATTACCACTGCCGGGATACTTACTTTCGGAAGAATGAGTAGGGTTTATCTACATAATATCATTTTGTAGAAATTATGTTATTCATGTTATTTCAGGGAGACTTTTGGTGTTGTAGAAACTATTCTTCAACCAATTTATACACATTAGATCTTTAAAGTTCTTACTTCTTACCCAAACGCTGTTTAAGAAACCTTGATGCGTTGATACTGAAATTTTACTTCTAACAGGATGAAAAGTAATATTGTAGGCATGGAAGCAAATATGGAACAGCTTCTTGACAAGGTGCGTTAAAATGTTTTCATGTTGGCTCTAGTTGAAATTTCTGAATACTCCATTGTAAAGGAATGCGAAAGGAGAAACAGCAAAGCTAATATTTCTTCATCTGTGATTGCAGATATTGTCAGTGCAATCTAGAAGTGATGGGGTTAATACTTCACTTTTTGAGAAGAGAGAACACATAGAGAAGTTGCACCGAACTCGTAATCTTTTGCGTAAAGTTCAGGTATTAAAGAAATACTAAATGTTTGTGGTGACTTATTATGAGTAGTGTCACAACACTTGTTGAATTGAAATGAAGGCGTGTTACCCAGATGTATCAATTACAATGAGTATAATGCATTAGTTTATGGAATACTAGATAGTAAAACCATGGCAATATATTGGTTTTTGATGTTACAACTCATACTTAGAAGCTATCAAGGAATTTCTGGATAGGATTTGTGTAATACTACTTCCTGTTTATATATGCATTGGTTTTTTGCTTTGATGATTTACTCAAAAGATGTCTTATGTGGAAAAGAACAGTTCATTTATGATCTGCCCGCTAGACTTGGAAAGTGCATCAAGTCAGAAGCATATGCCGATGCTGTGAAGTTCTACACCGGAGCAATGCCAATTTTTAAGGTTGGTTGTTCTTGCATGTTCATTGTCATCTATTTTAGTTCTGTTCTTTGCATATAATTTTTACTATATGTCAAAATTTCCTATTCAAAAGATTTAACAAACCTTTGTTTCTTTTTCTAGGCATATGGAGATTCATCATTCCAGGACTGTAAACGAGCATCTGAAGAAGCAGTTGCTATAATAGTTAAAAACTTACAGGTATGCCTATTCTTGTCTTACACATATAAAGGGGTCTTTTGCAGATAGAAAAGTTTGTAATTTCTTTGGTCAAATTTTCCATATCAGGGGAAGCTATTTTCAGATTCTGAATCCATACAAGCTAGAGCTGAAGCTGCAGTGCTTTTGAAGCAGTTGGATTTTCCGGTTTGTACTGAAACTTTCAGAGTGGATTTCTATTTTCTAGCGTGTTGTGTGAAAGTTTTCTATGGAGTAAACTTACATTACCATGGTTTACCATGAAAATGCATCAATAAAAGATGAAATTATCTCATCATGTTTCTTATGTCTGCTTTATTTAAGTTCTGAAATTTCTGATGACAGCCTGTAGTATGCGCATTACGTGTAGTAAACTTACAGTAATAGTATTCCCTTATCCCTGCAAGTAGTCACTTGATGTATATCTGTTTGACATGTATACATCACGATGTATATTACCTGTGATGGGGCAGGTGGATAGCTTAAAGGCAAAATTACTTGAAAAGTTGGAACAATCTCTTGGGGATCTTCAGCTAAAAACAGATGATATTGAGAATGTTTCCATGGAGTCTAATGACCCTTCTAAACAGGGAAAAGATTCTGACTCAAATCCTACTACAGCGCATGAGGTAAGTCAGCTCTTTTAGATTGACTGTTAGATAAAGGAATTTGGAAAGCGTAAACATTTTGTGCTTGAATCAGTCATCCCCAGCATCCCCTCCAAAAGATGCTGGAGGTATGGAAAGTGCCACTTACATAGACTAATGAAGTACCTCTTGTTTTCATTTATGCACAATTAGGCCTCTGTCCGTGAATTTGCGGAGGCTATCCGTGCTTATCAAGTAATATTTCCTGACTCAGAAAATCAACTAATTAGACTTGCACATGAGTTGGTCAACGGGTGAGTGGCTTCATCAGATATCGCACTGTTTAAAAGTTGTAACTCTATCTTTCCTTGGATTACAAAGCATGACAACATTGTACTCACATGCTACCCATTTCTTTAGGCACTTTGAAACGACTGAGCAATATGTAAAGAGACGGATTTCTTCTGCCAATCTTTTGGGTGTTCTTCGTAAGTAGAGTGCACATGCTTTTTCTCACCTTCTCATCTCTTTATATTTCCTTAGTACTAGTTGTTTTCTTCTTATTTTGCGACTAAATTGATTCAACCTTTTCTTATCACTTGCCATCTCCATTTCAGGGACTATATGGACAGATGTGCTCCTGATGGATGAAGTGTTACATGAGGCTGTTCTACCTGATTTTTCTCTAGAGGTCTTTCTTGAATTTCATTTAAAACCCTGCGTTTATATTGCATTTCTCTCTCCTCTAATCTGAGTAGAAAGGTACTTAGTTTACATATTATTGAGGGATAATGATTCATGTGATCTCAGGCTGCCCAAGTTGCTGTTAAACAGTATGTTGCCAGCGCATTCACTCACCTTTTACAGGACATTTCAGGTTCTTTAACTATTGCTATTTTAGGAAATTACTTTTACCTGTCTGGAGCTATTCAAACTACTTTTATCTGCATAGATTTAAAAGTTTGATAATTTGAATAAACATTTTTTCATTTTAGTGATTGTAGATTTATCTAATGAAAAGTACATTAGATTCTGAGTTCTTTCTGTTCAATTTGCAGATGCCCTCTTGAAAGTAAATGTTAGCCCCAAAGATGCAGCAGAGGAGCACCCCTTGCAGGTTGCTTTGGAGGCAAGCAAAAAAGCTGTTCTTCAGGGCAGTATGGATGTCTTACTGGTAACTTCTGCAATTCTGAGCTTGTGGTTTTTTCATGCTGAAATGACTCAAAACTTTGTATAAGAAATGCTATTGTATGTGTATGATCACAGTCCATCTCAATGTTGGTCATCTTCATATTTCTCTTTTATTTGGATGCATATAAGTGAATCTTGTAAACACTTAAAATACTTTCTAGATTGTGAAATGTCCTCAAATTGGTGGATGTTTTTCTTTTTTCTGTGGGTTTTAGTCTGACTCTATGTTGCCATTTATTTTGTTATTTACTTTCTTTTTCTGAAATTTACCTTTTACCTTTTCATTATTCTTTGTGCAAGAATTTGTATGTGTAGTTATTCATTGAGCTTCTCTTTTAATGTATTTGCTTATTGCAGGATTTCCGCCAACTTCTTGATGATGACTTAGGGCTGCTAGTTAGACTAAGAGATTTCCTAATTGATTGGGTTCAAGAAGGATTTCAGGACTTCTTCAGGGCTCTTGATGGTCGTTTTCTCTTGCTTTCTGGAAGGAATAATTCATCAAGTCAAGATCAAGGTGTAACAGAGGGAAGTCATGCTGAAAAAGTTCTTGCTGGTCTTGTCCTAGTGCTGGCACAAGTTTCTGTCTTCATCGAACAAACTGCAATCCCAAGAATTACCGAGGCAACTTTCTGTCTTATCACCTAATTATACTTCAGTGGCTGACAGCCATTTTATAGTATGAAGTGGATTAATTCTGCTACTCTCCCTTCTCCTAGGCTTTAGTCATATTTTCATGTTTTATTGTCAGGAAATAGCTGCTTCCTTCTCTGGTGGTGGTGCTAGAGGATTTGAAAAGGGGCCTGCTTTTGTTCCGGGGGAGATATGTCGAATATTTCGATCAACTGGTGACAAGCTTCTCCATCATGTAGGATCTGTTTACTTTCTTCATTAGAGCTAACAACTTTCTGAAATTAATACTTACATTGGATTGGAACTATGGATGTGTTTTCTCCCATTTCAGTTTAGCAATTTGGAAAATTAGTAAAAATGTTGATGTAATGCCATTTTGCTGCCTCAAAGAAGCACAAATTTCATTTTTGTGACTTCTATTTTCTGGGTCAGATTGGCTACCATTATATTTTAAGCATAGCAAGTTATCTTATTTTTAATTATATTTCATCTTGTTCCAATTTTGCAGTATATAAATGTGAGAACTGAGAGGGTATCTACTCTGCTAAGAAAGAGGTTTACGACACCAAACTGGATCAAGGTTAGTAACTTAGTAATCTGTAAGGCCTATATTCGTCAGCTTTGAAAGAAATTCTATCATGAAATAGTTTGACTTTTAAAAGTTTAATTTCTGATTTTTTATGTTTGCAGCACAAAGAGCCTAGAGAAGTTCACATGTTTGTTGATTTATTTCTTCAAGAGGTGAGTGTCGCTTAAATTTTCTGATTGGACAAGGCCGTAGGTTTAATATGTCTAAATATTCTTTTCATATGAAACTTCCAAGGTTTTTTTGTGCGTAACCTCAATTTTCTCTGCATTAGTTGGAAGCAATAGGTGGTGAGGTGAAGCAGATTTTACCTCAAGGGAACCTTCGTAAGCATCGGCGGTCTGACAGCAATGGAAGCACTGCCTCATCACGTAGTAACCCATTACGAGATGATAAAATGAGTAGGTCAAATACCCAAAAAGCCAGGAGCCAGCTCTTAGAAACACATCTAGCGAAATTGTTTAAGCAAAAGGTTGAAATTTTTACCAAAGTTGAATATACACAGGTATGAACTTTTGAATGCTTGTGCTGGTGGAAAAAATCCATTGCTGATATTTAAGCAAAAATGAATTGAAGTTTGCTTGTAATCGCAGGAGTCGGTTGTAACAACTATAGTAAAACTTTGCCTAAAAAGCTTGCAAGAATTTGTCAGACTCCAGACCTTTAATAGAAGTGGATTTCAGCAAATTCAGCTGGATATTCAGTTCCTAAGGACTCCCTTGAAGGAAACTGTTGAAGATGAAGCAGCTGTTGACTTCTTACTAGACGAGGTAACAGGGAGATAATTGGTTATGGACTTGAGTTATACATATCGTTTTTCCACGTGTATTGCTCTATCCTACTTCTGTTTCAATGGCAACAAAAATGAACATGTGGGTGCTATTGCTGTTCTTAGGTTATTGTTGCTGCAGCTGAGCGTTGTCTTGACCCAATTCCGTTGGAGCCACCAATTTTGGACAGACTTATACAAGCCAAGTTAGCAAAAACAAAGGAACAGAACCAAATTACCTCCTAGTTGTTGAAAGGTGAAAATTAGTATGAATGGCCCTAATTCTTTTTTGCTCTGACTAGTTTCTCGGGCATCACATTCAGTTCGCTTTGATGCGATTCATTGATCAAAAGGTTCATATCCATTTCTGGAGGGTGATTCATCTTCAATAATTACTGCTTACATCTTGGCATACACCATGCATAGTTCAATGATCTGATTCATAGTATGTTCTGATTGTATGACTTCCCAAAAACCATTTTCAAATGAGTCATAGCTTGTGTAATATCATTACCCAACACTTACAGAGCTTCTTGCCCCTTACGATGACCGGAAATTATTCCATTTATCTATCCGTGAAGGGGTCTTGTAGGCATTGATATATTTTTGTACTGAGAATACATAAAAGATTATCACATCCACAACTGGCATGGCTGTTCTGGGTTCGCTCTTCTCTCTCACTTCCTTTTGGCTCTCTATCGCCTTTTCCTTGTTCATTTATTTATTCCATTATATATATATATTTTATCCCATTCGGTATCCAGGGCTTTGTCCTGACTAATCCAAATCTCATCCACGCACACTTGGTTATGGTGGGTGAGTTTAAAGTTGAATCTAGTGATTGATAGCATGACATCCCAGGCCCAGCCCAGTCAATCCTTAATTGACGCGCCTACAAACATTTTTTAACTTTGCTCTGCGTTCCTTTTCGTATTTGGGCTCTCTGGCTCATTAAGAAAAACAAACCGGGCCCAATAAAGATAATTAGCGTCAGAACTACGACGCGTTGAAGCAACGCAGATACACCGCCTTAAAAACCCCATTTGAAAGTACAAGAAGACATCTCCAACCAATTCCCTCCCTTTTTTTTTTTTTTTTTAATTTTTTTTCTTCAGCTCTCTACGCCTTCAACGGTAACAAGCGCCTCCTTTTTCTTTCTCCAGTTTTTTGTTTTGTTTTCTTTTTCTTTTTCTTTTTTTCTATTATCTTCCTATAACAGGTTTTCTTCTTCTTTTGTTATAATCTATGTGAGTCTTTGTTTTTGTAATTTTATTTCGTTTGTTATCATGATTCCGTTTTTGCTTCATTCTTTGTTTCTTTAATAAATGCGCTTTAAAGTGTAATCTTTACTGAAAATTGAATTCCTGCATTAGTTTTTTTTTTGAAAAAAGCCTTTGTTTAGAAATAATTTTTTGGTTCTTGTTATGATCTCGGCCAAGTTTTTTCTTATCTTTGTTTCGTTTATGTTGTTATGTGAATTCTAATGTTCATGGCGTTGCTGATTTTATTTTAATTATTTGTTCCGGTGTTTTTTTTTTTTTTGAGATCTACATTTATCCTTCTCAATTATCTTTGTATTTTGATGATTTCGATTGATTTCGAGTTTTGCTGTATTTTGCTTTCTTAAAAGAAAAAAAAAAAACCTGCCATGGATACTCATTGTTTTCTCTGCAAGTCCCGCAGGCAAATTTCCTTTGCCGATATTTCGTTTTTTTTTAAAAGAAAATCTATTTTATTATTTAACTGTGCTATATTTTTAGCATGTTTTCTGTTTTCCACTAAAGGTTGTCTACAGGAGTTTTTGTCTCTTTAAATGTGATTTTGTGTTGAGATTTCAATGTTCGATTCCAGATCTTTTACTAAAACTCTTGTAGGTTTCAATCTTTTTTTTAGATTTTAATGTCTTTATACAAAATTTTATGATCTTGTGATCTTGTCTTGCTCTCATTTACTAAAGCCTTTGCCCAGATTTCTTAAAAGACTGGATTGTTCTTGATTTTGTGGCTTATGAATAATTTGTAGTCCACTGAGACTTGCAAAGATTAATGGTGAAAATGATGCAATGTCCTGTACGGTCCATTGAGACTTGAAAAGGTTGTTGGTGAAATTGATGGAATTTCCCATACGAATAATTTGCAGAGATTAATGTTGAAATTGAGGCAATGTCCCGAATAATTTGTGGTCCATTGGACTCGCAAAGATTAATGTTGAAATTGATGCAATGTCCCGTAAGAATACTTTGCGGTCCATTGAGACTTGCAATGGAAATGTTGATATTGATGCATTGTCCCGTACTATAAAGTTTGGTATTGACAGTTGCTTATAGATGGTGAGTTCTATATTTGAGAGGCTCAGTTTGATGAAAATATTAGTGTCATTTGTACGGGTGTTGGTTGCTCTTCTTTGTATACTTAGTGGTCCACTGGACTCGCAAAGATTTTTGTTGAAATTGATGCAATGTCCCATATGAACACTTTGCGGTCCACTGAGACTTGCAAAGGTTAATGTTGATATCGATGCATTGTCCCATACTAGAAAGTTTGGTATTGACAGTTGCTTATGGTTGGTGCGTTCTATATTTGAGAGGCTCAATTTGATCAAAATATGTGTCATATGTGGGGATGTCGGTTGCTCTGTTTTGTATACTGCTGAGCTTTTGTGATTTTCATTGGATAAGTTGGGATCAAGTGTGCATGGTCAATAGCACATGACACTGCAATTGAGAATTTGGAAAATTTTTTCTTAAGTTTAGGTTATTCCTTTCTCTCAGTATATGTTATTTTTCTTTTTGGGCCATATCTCTCAGTATATGTTCTAGTTGTTTGATATAAAACTTTAACATGTTCTCTGCAAAAGTTTTTTAATATCTCTACTGCTCAGGTCGCTGTTGGCTTTGTGGCTAGTATTATATCACTCTGGTTGAAGTTATTCAGTTTTATGAGACCCTGTTGTTTCTGTAACTGTATGATTCCTTTGAACTTTTTCTCAAAATTGCTGGTTTCATTCGATATCTTCTCAGGAATTGTTTTAAGTTCAACAATTCTTATGGCATATGAGAAACACCAGAACCACATCAATGAGAAGCTTTGTGTAGGATTCAATCACAGTACAAAAAAATGACAAAACAGTTCTGGGGAGGCTTCCTTTCCCTCAGACAACCGAAAGGAGTTGAAGGCAAGTTTGCTTCCCTCTGTCTGCCTTTTGCTTATGTCACTTAAATGAATATGACTCAAGTATTTTGGTATTTGAGCTACATTATTTTGGATTCTATGCCTATTTAGTTATTCTGCATTCTGATTGCTTGCTATACCACCTAGTAGTTAAAGGTCACTATAAATCGCATCTAGTGACTTGAGTACTTGCCTGGAAAAGTTATGTAACAGCGAAATCAGAGAATTAACTTAATAAAATTTAATGATCCTCTGACATCTCATCCTTTAAGCATGGAATGCTGTTTAGTTTCACCTCTTTGTGGAAGAGTTTGCTTTGTTACGGATTTTTTCTGTTGAAGTTATTTGTCTAGGTTAATGTATTATTTGGCCTGTTCAATATTTGCCTGGATTCGCCCCTTCTTGCTGTATTCGGTCCCTAATTTATGCATAGTGCCTTCCCTTGGAATTGGTAGTTCTTTACATGTGATTTCAGACCTGTTTTTCTTAGAATCAGTAGTTCTCTGCATGTATTGAAGTCCTATTTTAGAATGCATTTATAATAGAGCTGGTTTCCTAAATTGGATTTTGTGCTAATAAGTCAACAAATACCTTTTATGCTCATTCAGTGGGATATGCTAAACCAATGAAATGACCTCCATTGTGTAGATAATCTGAAATGGCTGAATGTTCGTTCTCTTTATGCTTACTCTTTCCAAGTCGGTAGTGTTTGTCTGTTGTCACGTGAGGATACTTGGAGAAGGCATCTATTAGATTTATTCACAGTTCATATGATGAGACAAGTGAAACATTAATCCGTCAGTCAGGTTCCAGACACATAGTTTTTTTCTAGTATTCTCTCTCAAGTCAAGTGTTCTTGTCCTTCTACTAGCCTTAATGTGCGATAAATGTCTCGGCAGACTTCGAATATTTGCAACTCTAATATCTTTTGCTTGTGGACTGCCTTATTCGTTAGGCTGTCATGCGATATTCCAATTCTACTCCTCGTGTATCAGTTTATCCAGCTCTTGGCGGTGGCCCAGGTCTCCTCCTTCTTTCTCTCTCCACACAGCTCTATATATATCTTTCTTGTATATACACAGTGGTCTCTTCATGTTATTTCCAGATAGATCTGCTTTGCTTCCTTTTGAAGTTTTCATGATCATTTTTATAAATGGATACTTTTCAGATCTTTCCCCTCCGAAATACAAATATATTGAAAGCATTTAGGTGCAATTTCTTTTATACTGTTCAACAGCAATAAATTTGGTATGATTTTGGCTTATTGTCTATTGTTCATTGGAGTTCTTGTGTTCTTCCCCCACAATTAAAAAAAGAAGAAGAAAGAATGCAGTTTTATTGGTAGTTTTTACATTTCAATGACATTTTCAATTTGGGACTTGACTTTATTATAGGAATGTTGGGAGGCGCAGACATGCTATCACAGAGAAAATAGTGTGGCAGAGTTGTGATGGTGGTACCTATTAAAAAGAGCCGGTTCTGATTTCTTATCGTTTTAGGCCAATGTTTCTTACTCCTTGTTGTTCTCTTGTTGGCTAAATCCGCTTTCATTCTGAACATGTGTTTTTCAATTTTAACCCTCTGCCCATCTTTATTATTTTCTTTACAGTTTACAAACTGCTAATTCTTGTAATCTTATGTCTTAACACCTTCTATGTTAATAGTATTGTTTGGTTGGGGTTTAATGTGGGAAGTGGTTTGCTTTTCTGGTGTGGATCAATTATGCATTGTCAACTGCATGTGGCATTGCTATTAGAGGGATTGGAAACTTTTTCTTAAGGTTAGGGCATTTTTCTTGGTACATTTGCTGGTAGTTTTCGTATAAAACTTCAAAATGTCTTTTCTTTGCAATTGTTTTCAAAATCTCTTCTCCTCGTGTTGCTGGTGGATTGTGGTTAGTATCACATATCTCTCTGGTCCATATTGCTTTGGTTCAGGAGGCTTGTTTGTTTCTGTAACAGCAATGATTTCTTAAATTTCATTTACATGCTTATTTCATTTGATATCTTCTGCAGTAATTATTGTAAGCGTAACAATTGTTGTGGCATATGACAAGTACCAGCACCACACAGATGAGAACTTTGTGTAACACACATAATCATTCATATGTAGTACAGGAACATTGACGAAACAGTTCTAAGGAAGCTTTCATTGCCCTCAAGCAATGAAGAGAAGGTCCAGTAGGCAAGTTTGCTTTGTTCTGTCTACCTTTTCTTGCATTGCTTAAATAACCAAGACACAAGTGTTTTTGAGGTTGTTTGGGTTGCAATAACTTGGATTTTATACAGTTTTATTATACTGTGTTAAGCTGATTACTGCAATATGACATAGTAGTTATAGATCCATTATATGCACGCCTAGTTAGAGTACTTCCCCTAGAGAAGTCATTTAACAGCCAGATCATAGATTAACCTGTTAAAATTTAATGATCCTCTGGCATTTCACCTTTAAGCATGGAATGCCATCTAGTTCATCTTTGGGGAATATTTTGCTCTATTACAATTTATTAAGATCATTGTTGTTCATGCATCATATGGGCTGTTGTATTGCTCCCCTTTTGCTTTAATTGATTCCTCATATATGCAAGTGCTTTAATTGATTCCTCATATATGCAAGTGCTTTAATTGATTCCTCATATAGTCCATGTTTTTTAGAACACTTCTGTGCTTTTGATCTTAATTGATCTTAATCCTGTTTGTCTCAGAGCCAGTAGCACTTTGCATGCAATTTCAGCCCAGTTTAACATGCATTTACATCAGAGCTGGTTTACTAACTCTGTTATGCTCATTCAGGGGGGTCTGCTAACTATAAATGTATAGCCTCCATTGGGTAAATGAATCTAAAAATGGTAGAAGTTTCCTCCTTACTGCATGGATATAATTGCAGAGCAGATCTAATCAATTTTTATTGTATTTTATTTTTTTTACAATATAAAGCAGGAAAGAAGGATGAAATAATAGAGATTGGTAGTCTGTTATTCATGTCATGGTGAGCCGTCATAATTTGCTTTCAAGCTTAAGTACTTAACTAATGTTTAGAAAAACAGGTCACTATATAAATATTACAAGACAAAATATGCCTTACACCGTTTTAAAGTTTTTAGAAATAGAATTAGCATTATTCTGATCTTCATGTGATCTCTGTGTTTAAACTGTATTGTTACCTTGAGCAAACTTAAGGTGAAATCAGTTTGCTGAACTTAACCAAACTTAGCCAAGTATCACAGACGATGAGATCTTTTGTTTGCATATTAGAACTTTTATGCGGAGTTGTATTACTATGAAGCCTAAACTCGATTCTGTTTGCAGCTTTGTATATATGTACTCACTCTTATTGTTGAAATATATTTACTTTATTTTGGGGTTTTTGGTGTATATTCTCTCTTACAGTCGGTAAATAAACTAAAGAGGGACAGTTTCTGAGCAACTCTCGTGGAAACAAAAAATTGAAAGTCTCTTTCTCAGCTGAGGCGGTAAGAAAAAAGATAGGAAAGCTAAAAAGAAGACAAGGTCCAGCCGGCAAGTTTGCTTCCTTCTCTACCTCTTGCATATGAAAAGAATCATTAATTTGTTAGAGCAAAATATATAAAAACGCCTTTTCGCTTTTTGTAGCTTTGTTATTTTGCCAAAAAAAAAAATATCTGCTATCATTTCAGACTGAGATAGTAAGTGGTAGTAATATTCATCATGTATCTGTATATATGTAATAAAGAGAGGATCACATCAGACATGGGATTCTAACTTGCCGGTAACATCAGTAGCCCATGGAAACATGATGTCAACCACAAGGCAATCGAGATGGGTTTCTTCAAGGAACTGAGAAACCGGTTCATTCAGAAGCTCACGGCCTTGAAGAACTTGGATATCATTTCCGGTGAAGTGAGGGAAGTCACATGCTCACATCCTTCAGGTAAGCTAAACTCAGCTGAAGGGAATTTAATCATGTGAGTTCTGATTTCAAGGCCCAATTCTCTATCTCTTTGCGTTTTTGGCAAAGAAAGCAGATTAACAGGAGTAAAAATAATGGCCGCCTTCATTCCAAGCCAGTTCAAGGCTTGTGCACTGTCTGGCCATGTCCACTGTTGTCTGTTGGGATCATGTGCCTATGGCCAGGTTGCAGGAAGAATGCCATATGAAGCCGACCTGCTTTTGAAGCTATCTAGCCTGAAGCTTGACGAGGTTGAAGGAAAGATGAAAGTGGGAGACTGGGAGTAGAAAGAAGAATAAACAGAGTTGAATGGATTGGAAAAAACTTAGAAGGGTGAGCTTCTCAAGTACAAAAACTAAAGGATCAGAAGTCAATTAAAAAAAATCTGGTTCAAAGCAGAAGAAGATAAGGACTGATTTTGGAGTTGGAAAAATATGCTGGTATGTGTAGAATTTGTTTGCTTGGAAGACAATATAAGAGTGTATTTCATTATTCCTTTACAAAGGCACTGAAGCTGTAGAAAGGTCATGGCAGTAGCCACCATTAGCAGAGTTGGTATAGACTCATTTTGTTCTATTCATAGGAAGAAAAGTGTGTTGTGGTTTGAATTTCCTTTCTTTTCGGACAATTAACCTTTGAAAAGAAAAATATTCTAATTAGAAATTTGACTTTCAAGTTTCAACTTGATTGGCAGTTTGGGACGGACAAGAAAATAATTGCAAGCGATGTTAAGGCAAATCATCTTGGTTTTAACAGAGGAAGAGGATAATGTGAAGTCAAGCTTGAGGTGGTTCTAAATTTTTCTTGATAGATAATTAGATATTAGGGAAAATTTCAAATAAGGGCGGTCTATTGAGAATTATTATTGGTTGGTTTACTACCAAATTAAATTTACTAGGAAGGAAACAAAACTTTTAAAAATTATTTAATAGGATATTGTAAAGACAGTTTTACCCTTAATTTGAACTTCAATTTTCAATATCTACCAACTCCCATCTAAGACTTTCCAACCGAGTTGAAAACAATATTGAACAATCTGATAAAAAAAAAAACAGTATTGAACAAACCGTCCACAATACAATTCCATGTTTTCTCTGCTCTTTAGCATCCCATGGGTGAAATGGAAAAACTGTGCACTTCTTGAGTGAATTGGCACAGACAAAGAAAGGTTTTTGAAGAAATTCTTCAAACAGTCCGCTCTCTTTTGAGACTTGAGAATGATTTGTTACTGGATCGTTATGGTTTCCCTCCTATTGATATCTGCAGTAGATGAGTGGCGGTGAGGACGGTGAGATAGTGGTTGAAGGTGGAGAATTCAGGGGGTTAGAGAAGAGATCAAGAGAGGAAGAAGAAAATAATAAATACATAAATAATTGTTAAGGATAATATAGTAAAAACAATTTCCCTTTTATTAATCTTATAAGTTACTATTTACTTTATGATAATTATTTTTTGTCATTGTACCAAGTAGAAAATATTTCTATTCCACCGCCCCTTTTTAAAATTTTCCCTAGATATTACTAAGATATAAATGAAACAATAATTCTTCTTCCCTTTCCATTTTGTCACATATAATGCTCTCCCTCCATTTTGCCACACACAATGCTCTCTCCTGATATGTTCATCATACGTTAGACCACGTGTCTTCTCTAATGGCTGACGTAAGAGACAGTCAGAATCAAAAGATTGTAAGTTTAATTTGACTCTAAAAATTTCTAAGCCATTAATCTTGTTGAAAGTGGATCCCAAGCTTCTTTAACCTTCGATGAGATTATTTGAAAAGACCGTATAATTCACGTGGTTATGGTCGCTAATCTGCAATTTTACGGATGGACTTATGACTTATTGCGTTATATCTTGATAAACTACAAAATCCTTTTCCTTTGCTAACAAATGTGGCTGTAGTTTAGTGGTAAGAATTCTACGTTGTGGCCGTAGAGACCTGGGCTCGAATCCCAGCAGCCACATGATTACTTTTTCAATCTGATTTTTTTATTTTTCCCCCTTTTTTTTTTTTTTCGGACCGGAGCGCATTACCGTCCACGCAATAGCCAATAGGTTACAAAGTTTTAGTATAAACCTGCCCACACCGCATAGAAACTAAAGCACCAATTTTCCCGCCAAAACCCTCTTTACCTTCTCATCTTTTGCCGCCAAATATCATTTCCCTCCCCCCAAATCCTTTTCTCATCTTCACAATCACATCTGACTCTCTCCAGTCGGCGTGCTCTCTGTGAAATTGAACCATGAAGGATCTCGACTTTAATGCAGACAAAGGTTTTCTGTTCTTCTTATCTCTCTTTCTATTTCTGTTGCATTTATCCTTTTGCTGAGTTCTTTTTTTTTGTAATTATTTTTATTTTTTAACAGTCCTGGCCAGGGAGTTTCTCTCAAACTTCGCAGACGCAAATGGTGAGGCGAAGTACATGAATATTCTTGTGAGTCTCCCTCTTTGTTGCCCATCATCCTCACTAGTTGAAAACCCTAGATCTCAATTTTTTCTGCTTAAAAAATAATCAGAAAAACCATAAGTGAGCTTTTTGTTCTCTTGCTTAAAGATTTTAACCCCTAATATTTTCCTCCATTGCAGCAAGATGTGGCAAATCATAAAATTAAAGCAGTGCAGATCGATCTGGACGATCTATTTAACGTACAATTCTTCGAATCTCCTTCTTAATTTATTTTTAGATTGCTTCTTATATAGTAAATATTATTTTTAGGGTTTTTTTTTTCTTGGTTTTTGCTTTAACATCCTAAATTTAGTGCATTTGCTGTTAATTCGCTCTTCACAGTACAAAGATTTGGATGAGGAATTTCTCAGGCGGGTTACTGAGAACACTCGAAGATACATTGGGATTTTCGCAAGTGCTATTGATGAGGTGTTACCGGAGCCCACTGAGGCCTTTCCCGATGATGATCATGATATATTGATGACGCAGAGGGCTGAGGATGGAACCAATAATGCAGATGGGGCTGATCCACGTCAGGGGATGCCTCCTGAGATTAAACGTTACTTGTAAGCCTCAAGAAGAATACCCTTTCAACTTTGATGCGCTTAGCCAGTTCTAAGTTTCCTCTTTGGAAAATAGATATGTTAATTGCGGAGTTTATGTTGGTGTTGTAATGTCTAAAGGTTTTTAGTCACCTTTTTTAGTGTTGGAAATGAACTATAGAATTGAAATATAGAAAGGAGTTTGTATGACTGAACCAATGGGATGGAAAGTGTATTCTATCCACCTTTCTGATTTAGTTAGTTGTTTCCACGTAAATGCAAAAATGACTGTTCCCTTTAAATTGAAGTCCAAGCTTTAAAGTGCAATCTGGAATCTAGTTACTGGTAGCCATGATGCTATCTGATACTAGTTGCAGTTTGTTGTTTGTCATTAGGCTTACAATTTGTGGATAATCTGTTACAAGACTTTTTCTTAATGTTGGTATAATGTGATCTTAAGAGCTCCATATGAAGTTATATGGTGCAGCATGCTTTATGATGCATTCCCCCTGTTTAAATTTTGGGACATCTTCTCTGCTCTTGATATATGTGATTGCATTAAGCTGATGCTCACCTTTTTTTTGATTCAGTGAAGTTTATATCAGAGCACCTTCAAAGGGGCGGCCATTTACAATTAGGGAGGTCAAGGCTTCGTATATTGGCCAGCTTGTAAAGATATCTGGTATTGTGACCCGTTGTTCAGATGTTAAGCCTCTGATGCAGGTAGCTGTTTACACATGTGAAGAATGTGGCCATGAAATTTACACGGTAATTAACTTTTGTCACATTTTCCATTAAAATATATGAACGGTCTCCTCTTTGGTGTAATACAGTTTTGATTATTTTTATTCATACTTGAGCTTTCATCTTAATAGAGAATGCCATTAAACCAGAAATCATAACACCAGTGTTCTTATTGTTATTTATATATTTTTGGTAAGGGAGCTTAAAGTTTGAGTTGGTCTCTCTAATGTTTATTGATTTTTGTAACCACTCATGCGCCAAACAGGAGGTAACTGCCAGGGTTTTCATGCCCTTGTTTGAATGCCCAACAAGGCGTTGTAAAGTGAACAAGACAAAGGGGAACCCAATCCTTCAACTTAGAGCATCCAAGTTTTTGAAGTTCCAGGAGGTTCTAATCTAACATGATTTTCATTTATAATAATAGTAATATCAAAGTGAGAAGTCATTCTGCATTGTTTCTAATGTGTAAGATAACTTTTCCAGGCCAAGATTCAAGAGTTGGCAGAACATGTTCCAAAAGGCCACATTCCACGGTCAATGACAATTCATTTTAGAGGAGAGCTGACAAGAAAGGTTGGTGATCATTTTTGTTTCACTGTAGCTAAACTACCATAAAGGTTGATTGATGATTTCTTTAGGTGTAGACATTGCAACTGTTTCTTCTTCCCCTTTCTCTCTTAGAACATCCTTTTGCATGTTCAACTCCTTATTGGTAAAAAAGTACTTATATTCTACCTTGTCCGTCAAATACAGGTGGCTCCAGGTGATGTTGTTGAACTATCAGGGATCTTTCTTCCTATTCCATATGTTGGTTTTAGGGCAATGCGTGCTGGACTAGTTGCAGATACATACTTGGAAGCCATGTCTGTCACTCATTTCAAGAAAAAATATGAAGAGTAAGCCACTTCTTATTCTCATGAATAGACTAGACGGTCATTATGGTTAAGCATCCATCTATATGCCTTTTGATGTCACATGTGTGCTGAAAGATTATTTGGTATCCGAAGCGGAAACTAATCTATGAGCTAGCTAATACAAATATGCAAGTGCTTACTCTACTATGCTATACTGCAGGTATGAACTTAGAGGAGATGAAGAAGAGCAAATTGCACGTTTAGCTGAGGATGGTGATATATACAACAAGTTGGCAAGGTCATTAGCACCTGAAATTTATGGACACGAGGATGTTAAAAAGGCTCTGCTTCTTCTTCTTGTGGGTGCTCCTCACCGCAAACTAAAGGATGGGATGAAGGTAAATTTGATGTTTTTATATCATGTTTACTTGTGTATGGCTGTTGGCAGTCAATTTTCTGCTTCCTTTTGTTTTTGTCATTTAAACAGACTACTTTACTTGGTTAACTTGCAGATCAGAGGAGATTTGCATATTTGTTTGATGGGTGATCCTGGTGTTGCCAAAAGTCAGCTTCTCAAGCACATTATAAATGTGGCACCCAGGGGAGTCTATACCACTGGCAGAGGAAGCAGTGGGGTTGGTTTAACTGCAGCTGTGCAGAAAGATCCAGTGACAAATGAGATGGTCTTGGAAGGGGGAGCCTTGGTAAGATGCATTCTTTTCTTTGTATTATTATTTATTGTATCAAGGTTCCTGTGGTTTGATATAGACATCTTGACACTGTCAGGTGTTAGCTGATATGGGTATATGCGCTATTGATGAGTTTGACAAGATGGATGAGTCTGATCGAACAGCAATACACGAAGTTATGGAGCAGCAGACTGTCAGTATTGCAAAGGCAGGGATCACCACATCTCTGAACGCAAGAACTGCAATTCTCGCTGCTGCAAATCCAGCCTGGTAAGATATTTCCTAGGTCATTTAAAGTTGTTTCTATGTTGCTCTAACCAGATTATCTTTGGCAACTTCCCTTTATGCATTGAAGGGAAGAAGAGAGTTCCTTCGTTGTGAGTTTATTTGGCGTATATGCAATATCACCTTTTTAATTTATGTATCGTTTTGAAGGGGAAGATATGATCTACGCAGAACTCCAGCTGAAAACATCAATCTCCCTCCGGCACTTCTTTCAAGATTTGATCTTCTGTGGTTGATCCTAGATCGAGCAGATATGGATAGTGATCTTGAGATGGCAAGGCATGTTGTTTATGTGCACCAGAATAAAGAATCTCCTGCTCTTGGGTTCACTCCACTTGAACCATCTGTTCTTCGGTAAGCACAAGAATCACTTTTGCACGAGTAAATATGTCTAAGCATATTTTGTGACTCAAGATTTTGTGGATTTTGTTTTCAAGTTACAACACTATGTCAGGATCTTCTTAGAGAGGCCTTGATTCCTCTCACAATTGTTTCATCTGGTTTTTGTTTCTATTTTCTAGTGCATATATCTCTGCTGCCAGAAGATTATCCCCTTATGTTCCAAGGGAGCTGGAGGAGTATATTGCTACAGCTTATTCCAGCATTCGTCAAGAAGAAGCTAAATCTAATACCCCTCATTCGTATACTACTGTGAGGACTCTACTCAGCATTCTTCGGATATCTGCAGTAAGTCCTGGTTTTGTTTATATATTGTGAATTGATAATTAGTAATACTCTCATATTTCCTGCCTGCTTAAACTGGGTTTGTACGTTTAGTATTTTCCCGGGTTGGGCAAGTAGAGGGGCACAAAGGTTGTCGGATTTCTAAATCTGAATTGTAGGTGCTGCTCAATGCTCTCAGATTTATTGTTTAGGATGAAATTGGTATTTAGTTTGAGAAATGAGAATTATGTTTTCTTGTGCCAAAACATATGTGCTTGAGTGAAGCTGTTTTCTTTTAATTGAATTACAAATTGACATGAAATTGGTATAATTTTGTCACAGGCACTTGCAAGGCTTCGTTTCTCTGAAACTGTGGCCCAGAGTGATGTGGACGAGGCTCTTAGGTTGATGCAGATGTCAAAATTCTCTTTATATTCTGATGATCGTCAGAAATCTGGCTTGGATGCCATCTCTGATATATATTCAATCTTACGAGATGAAGCTGCAAGGGCTAACAAGATGGACGTGAGCTATGCCCACGCACTGAATTGGATTTCTAGAAAGGTCTGTTCTCGATATATCAGAGTTGAACTTGAGTCATTGTTGCTTATTACTAGTATTTAAGAAAGTAGAATGTTGTCTAACAAGCCAGTCAACTTGCAAGGTAAGGACAGTATTATAGACATGGAGTACCTTGATGTTGCTGTTTTACTCTTAATCTCTAGAAAGAAATGCCCCATAACTGCTATTCCAGTAATTCTCTAGAAGGCAATTTGATGGGATTAATTTTCCTCTTAACCTGGGACCTATGACAAATGTGATCTTTGATGAGTGGGATGAGGATGGGGTTGATGTGCCGTCCTATAACCCAGAGCACTACCGGATTCCGGAAGGGTTTTTTATGGTGTATGTCACACTATATGCCCTTCCAGAGAGTTGACCTACCGCTAAGTTATATTAATAGGTAGTTTGATTGATCTGAAGAGAAACTCTCTAGCAGTTGACACTTTTTTGGAGGGTACTAGAGATGTATTATTTTCTTCTGTAGCTCCAATAGCTTCAACATAATGCTTGTTGGCCCTAGATGCTAGACCTTGAGAATTAGATGCTTCTTACTGCTTATAGTTGGATGAGTTATGTTTTGACATATAAGGTATTTGTTTGTTAAGATTACATCAAATTTCTAACTGCTAAGATTTTTGTCTTGAACAGGGATATAGTGAAGCTCAGTTGAAGGAATGTTTAGAGGAATATGCAGCCTTAAATGTGTGGCAAATACATCCTCACACCTTTGATATCCGTTTCATTGATGCCTGAAGCCCCCTGTAAATCAATCTCGAGGCAAGCAACCTGAAACACGAGCGAAGACTGCGTTCATCAGCTCTCAAAAGAAACATTGAGTGGGAAGGTTAAATTCCATTCCCATGCTTAACTTGTTGGATTTAACATATCCTTGTCAAATGTATCTTCTTAGTTTTTAGGACATAGGTACTTTCATCATTGCAGGCTTCAATCTCAGTTGGTAGAGTTTGCACTTCGAGTTCGAAAAGTGATTATTAGCTAATTACTTTGCTTTGTTGACTAACTTGATAACACAATTGCCTAAACTTTTAATTTATCTTTTCTATGATTCTTTTGTGTCTTGTTAATGCTTATTTAGGGTCTTGGATAGTATATTGGTTCCGTTGATATTGAAAAAGGTGATAACGGATATTTCGTTTTTTGGGGAAATAAAAAATAAAATCGCCATAATAGTTCCCAATGCCCTTATGATTATTTCTTCTCAAACAAGGATCATTATAGATAGAGATAAAATTATTTTTCTTCAAAGTTTCTATAAAATGGAAAGAGATAAAATGATTTGTATTACATAGTTAATTACCCGAAAACATAGGATAGGTAAGAACAAAATTAACAGACAACAAACAAATAAACGCGAAAAGGGATTTAAAAGAAAAAAAAAAACGGAAACTAATAAAAAGTAAAAACGGGCTACTTTCTGACCTTCAGCAAGCAATTTTACTAATAAAAAGTCAATCGTATCCCCTGATTTATTTAGTACTTAAGAAGAGACGACGTGAAAGTTACCGTCTTGACCAGGGGGTTTTTCTTGTCTTTTCACCTATTAGAGCGCCCTCTTATCAAAAAGGCGGTGCGCCCAAATCATTCCTAATTTTCCCTGTTCTATTCTATTGCTTTACTAGTCTTAATTAGATTTTCCTAACTTTCTTAATTAATCGCTTTGTCCTAAAATATTTGTCTCCAACAATTTTTTTCTTTCCGTTTTCCGTGTTTATTTTCTTTCCCGTACCCAAAAACCCCCACTGAAAATTTCGCTGTAAGCAAGTATGGTATGATAAATGCAAAATTTTTCATAATGTGACTTTTAAAGCTTCTTCAGCTTCTCGATTCTCTTTATCTTTCTCAACTCTGCATTTTTTTTTTCAATTCTAATAACTGAATAACTCTCAAAATCACTGCTGTAAAGTAAAGGAAAGCTCGCGCTCGATGTTCGTTTATGTAAACCGACTCTAAATAAGGTAAGAAGATCTTCAATTCCTACTTTGGATGAGGAAATTACTTTTAGATTCTCCCTGGCCTGACTGCTTGTTGCATGTGGCGTTTCGATTAGATCTTATGCCGTTTAATTTTAAATTTCCTAGTCGTTTCTGAGTGTCAATAGCTTCCAATTTGGTGCTTATTTCCTTAGATATGACGCAAGATAGTTTTGCTCTTCGCCTTGCTTGAATTCTTTTTCGTTGAACCATTTTTTCATGCAAATAGCTAAAATGTTGAAGTTTCAGCCTTTAATTTGACATGTTGAATGATGAATTCGAAGTTGAAGTTCCTTTTTTGTTTTAATTTATCATGTTTAAGCCTCTAAGTTTAAGGATTCTAGCTGTAATTGGGGGTTTTCCCTTTTTTTATTTGGATAGCCTTGAAAAAATTTAGGTGTGAATTTTATCCGTACCTATGATAAGTATACGGTGTTCTCTAACCTATATTTCCTGTAATAGACAACAATAAGCTCTCTGCTTGTTACAAAACAATTCTATTATTTATTGAGTTGTCAAGTGCATAAGAAAAATCGTGAGCTTTTGAATACATTCTCATTGGAACTAAAAATTTATCCATGGTTGCAGTTGTATTTTCTTCAATGGGTGTGTTTTTCTCTTCTGTGCCCCTTCCTTTCAGTCTACTTGTTGGTCATCCTTACAACTATTAAGGGAATAATTTTGTTGATTATAGGCCTTAATTGTCCTACAACTGAGTTACTTTCCCTCATAGAACATCCTTGGTATGTCGTTTAGGCTGTTTTTGTTTTTAATATAATGATTGCTGACGCGTGCAATCAGTATACTACTGTTATGACCTCATTTTTGCATTACTTTTTTTGGGAAATGTAGGTTGAATCACGCCAAAACATGGACTGGAAGTGTTCATCTTCTTCTGGTGCATCTTCTCTTTGCAAGGCACCCTTGAATGTCTCCCTTAAAATACCGGAGAAGGCTCTGGTTGAGCAACAAAGGAGGGTTGTAGATCCTGCTGCTAAGACTGACGTAGATATAGACCTTAGAGAAATTTACTTCTTGATAATGCAGTTTCTTTCATTGGGCCCTTGCCAGAGAACTTTTGAACAGTTGTCAAACGAACTTTTGGAGCATCGTCTTTTACCTAGAAGATATCATGCTTGGTTTTCAAGAAGTGGTGCACATAGTGGGAACGATGATGATGATGGCATCTCTTTCCCATTAAGTTATAACAATTTGGTGGAGAGGTATGCCTGCATGTTATGTCATTTGGTATTAATAATCAATGTTAACCAAGAGTTTTGAACTTTGTGGTTCTGCCTTTTTGAAAATTTTATACCACATATGTTTCCTCCTGATAGCTTATCTCACATTCCATAATGCTAGTCACTTATCACTCGTTTTTTTACAGCACCTGACTCCATTTTTTTCCTGTTTAAAACAATACTTCCATTGTGGTTTTTGTCCCTCTCATGAGCAATAAAGGTCTATAATCCTCCCCTAAGTGAACCAATGTACTTGAAAGATATTAGACATGATTGCTTGCCCTTCAATTGATTAAGTGCTCATTTGGATTTGCTGTGTGTATGGTTTCCCACCGTGCTGTAGGGCTTAAATGGCGCTAGACCCATACAGGCAAGAGCTATTTTTAATGCCACATCTTAGAGTAATGAATCGTCAATTAAGAGCAATAAATCAATGGTGTCAACTGCTGTATTTAACTCCACGTCTTATTTAAAATTTGGGTAGGATAGATTAGTTTGCACCAAAACAATCTTTTCTTTTGTTTCTTTATTTATTTTCTTCATACTTTCATTATTATTGTCTTGATTTCAAGTCCAAGGTACTGAGTTCTGCCTTGTATAATTTTCAGGTACCCTCACATTGAGAAGGATCACTTGGTGAGGCTTCTGAAGCAACTACTGTGTACACTGTGTGGCAAAGTTGAAGGCAATGCCCATGCTCCAAATGCTGCTGATGTCCCTACATTATTGGGATATGGTTCCTTTTCACTTTTGAACTGTATGTGATTACCTTGATTGATGTAATCTGTATTTGTATTTTGATTTGGAATTATGCTAAAAACATGTAATGAGATGGTAATTTTGATGAAGGATGGTTGAAGTACCACTTCACCTATGTGTCTCTCTTCCATGATTTACAATCTTGATGTCTGCATAATCTGTTTTCTTATTTGCAACTTTTACCTGTTTTGCAGCTGACATGAGTATGGAAAATAGGCAGGGCAAAACTATTCCTTCCTACCTCCGTTGGCCCCATATGCAAGCTGATCAAGTTCGGGGGCTAAGTATAAGAGAAATAGGTGGAGGTTTCAGAAAGCATCACCGAGCTCCCTCCGTCCGCTCTGCATGCTATGCAATTGCTAAGCCATCAACCATGGTACAAAAGATGCAGAATATAAAAAAGTTGAGGGGGCATCGCAATGCTGTCTATTGTGGTATGATATGCTGAACTTACAATTAGAATCTACTTTTGGGGATATTCTGTTCCTGGCGATGTATATGGTATCTTTAGTATCTAATTAACCCTTGGAATATGACAGCATTAGTAAAAATGTGTAGTCATTTTCTTGGTACGTTTTCTACTGCATAAGGGTCCTTTTTTAAAAAATGATGAAAATTGTGCAGATAAATTTTGGCGTCTGCTAATCTATCTTCTCTTTTATATTGTAAAACTTCTAAGCAGAAAGATAAGGTGGTCAAAGATGTGTTTTTAGTGACTTCAATTGTTCACTTTAGCAATGGAAATAATTTTTCAGTAAATTATGTCATTTAAATTTCTATTCTTTTTTATATGAGCATCTGTCATTCTTTCTTCTTTTTAATTACTATTTTTATTTAAATATTGATGCAGCTTGTGAAGGTGATACTTAAAGTAAAGATTTATATCGCAATCTTCTATTAATTACTATTTTTATTTAAATATTGATGCAGCTTGTGAAGGTGATACTTAAAGTAAAGATTTATATCGCAATCTTCTATATTTAAACTATATTAGTAGAGATCAGTTGTATGATTTATACAACTGCTCAGTCTTCAATAGATAACAACTCAAACAAATATTGTTTGTGTCTTATAGCCATATTTGATCGCTCTGGGAGATATGTTATCACTGGTTCGGATGATCGCCTAGTCAAAATTTGGTCTATGGAAACTGCATTTTGTTTGGCCAGCTGCCGTGGACATGAAGTGAGTTCATATATGTCCATTTGATATATGACATTATTGATCTATCACTATAGCCTGTAATATGTTTCTTCCTATATTAGCTAAAGTAAATTTGTTGTTACATGTATTTTAGGGTGACATAACTGACCTGGCTGTCAGTTCAAACAATGTTTTGGTGGCATCTGCTTCAAATGATTTTGTGATTCGAGTTGTAAGAATGCATTACCTTGCTTCAAACTATTCTGCTCTTCCTACTCTTGGTAGAACTAAATGCTTCTTTATGATTTATAGTGGCGCTTGCCAGATGGGTTGCCAGTTTCTGTTTTACGAGGGCATACTGGAGCTGTTACTGCCATTGCATTTAGTCCGAGGCCTGCCTTTGCTTTCCAGCTTTTATCGTGAGGCTCATTTCCACAGTTGCAGTTTCCTGTTGTAGCTTTTCTCAGTTAATTGATCTGCTGTGACTCTTATGATACTAGAATCTCTTTTTTGGGTTTAATTTAGGTTTATTTCATGTGTAAGCATTTACTTCTTTGGTGTTTCCTCTAATTCTAGGAAGCTTTCTGTGAAATCTTCCATCTAGCATCTTTGATGTTGATAGTTTAGTCTATCACAACTTGGCTGGGAGGTAGCCAATTATGAATTGTGGCAACTAAGATGATAGTTGATGTTGTTATTTTCTCTTTTAACATTTGTAGGTCATCTGATGATGGGACTTGCCGAATCTGGGATGCCAGGTTTTCACATTGTAGCCCACAAATATACGTGCCGAAGCCTTCCGAAGCTGTTGCTGGTACTGCTTCTAGATTCTTTTGTCACTGATTGTATTTGTATAAGTGAACACTGCGACTGACAAGCTTTGTACAGGGAAGAGCAATTTGCCATCCAACATTGGACCTTCCTCAAGTAATGTTCCACAAAACCATCAAATATTATGTTGTGCATTTAATGTCAATGGAACTGTCTTTGTCACTGGTAGCTCAGACACTTATGCCAGGGTGAGTTTAACGAGAGTGAAGTTGTCAGATGCATCTATTGGTTCATCTATAATCTTGTTAAATATATTCAACTTTAATTGATCTATATCATTTTCATTTAGATTTCTTTAATAATAGATAAATACCTACAGGTATGGAGTGCCTGTAAGCCGAGTACAGATGACTCCCAACAACCAATTCATGAGCTGGATGTTTTGGCTGGCCACGAAAATGATGTTAATTACGTTCAATTTAGGTTGGTTAGTTAGAATTGTCAACCGTGTTATTATTGTTATTGTATCTCCTTTTTGCAACAAAAGATCATTGCTATCTTCTTCTTCTGTTTGCAGTGGATGTGCTGTACCTTCAAGATCTTCAACGTCTGATATTACAAAGGAGGAGAATGTTCCAAAATTTAAGAATTCATGGTCTATACTATTATCTTTTTAAGTCATCAGATTTCTTGTAACTTAAGGCTTTCCTTCATTTTTATTCTTATTCTTCTGTTTACTATTTTTTGCATCTAATTATCTTCTGAAATCTGCTCCTTAAATTGTAATGCTTTTAGGTTCTGTCAGGACAACATTGTTACCTGTTCTCGTGATGGAAGTGCAATCATATGGATTCCCAGATCACGCCGATCCCATGTGAGTTATTTTGAACAACAATCTAATTCTGGTTAATGCCAGTAGACTGAGAAAATCTCTTTGCTTATATATATCTGAGAGAGAGAAAGGAGTTATGTACACTTGCATCCCATTCTAGTGAAAATTAAGTTAATGAATATGAAACTGAATAAAGATCATTTTGTTCTACAATCCTTCCATTGTCATAGGGAAAAGTTGGACGCTGGACAAAGGCATATCATTTGAAAGTTCCACCTCCCCCTTTACCTTCTCAACCTCCTCGAGGAGGCCCACGTCAGAGATTTCTACCAACTCCTCGTGGTGTCAATATGATTGTGTGGAGCCTGGATAATCGTTTTGTTCTAGCGGCTATTATGGGTAAAATATTGATATAAACATGAATGTTATTTAAAACTTAGTGTTAAGCTAAAATTTCTATCACGACTTTCTTGTGTTGGTTTTTGTGCATCCTAGTTGTCATTACAAAATATATCCCCAAAAATGCAGTGATTATTTTAAGCTGCATATCTAAAATTGCTAATTTGGTTTATTGGGGCATCTTAACCGTTTGTTATTAATTTAGACTGCAGAATATGCGTGTGGAACGCTGTTGATGGTAGCTTGGTACATTCTTTGACTGGTCACGTTGCATCAGTAAGTTATGTCTGGCATTTTCTTGCACTTCACAACAGATACGTATGTCATGGCATTTGATTTATTTGTTTTTTGTTATTCTTGTTGACCAAGGTAAAACAATTATAGAAGATAATTGCTTCTGAGGTTCAGGAATCCTAATTGGACTTGTTGGTGTCTTTTTATATGCAATTGATAGTAGGTTTTTTATTTTTTTAATTAAGAGGATAACTTCTATGAACTTCATTTGCTTAGTCTAAACTTCACTGTTGAAGTATTCATTTTGACTTGGTTTTGTTTACTTGATTTAAGATGATTTTGATGCAATTACATCTTATCGATCTGTTCTAATAGTGCTTCGCGTCTTTGTTGCCTTGGTAATCCCAGGCACCAATTTTCTCAATTGAAGTGGTTGTCACCATGTTGGAGAGAATTTGTCTTTTTATTCAGTTGCTTACTTCACTTTTGAACTTTTGGCAGTCCTATGTTTTGGATGTCCATCCTTTCAACCCAAGAATTGCTATGAGTGCTGGATATGATGGAAAAACAATAGTTTGGGATGTGAGTTTCTTGTTCGTACAAAATTTGTTGTTCATCTTTTGACGTTTCTAACCCTGCCAAATTATATATATTTATTTGTTCAAGTTTGGACTATTTATTGGGTTCTTGGAAAATTTTCCAGATATGGGAGGGTGTTCCCATCCGGATATATGAAATTGGTCGTTTTAAGTTGGTTGATGGGAAGTTTTCTCCGTAAGTGAAGAGTTCACCCTTCAATTTATTTTCTTTTCTTTCTTTAGTTGGAAAGAGTACCTTCAATTTTTACTATGCTGAAAAGGTTTATATATCAGACATGGATTATTGCCTTGATTCTTCTTAGCCAGATAATTAATTTCATCTGTATGGCATTTCATTTTGGTTTGTGTTCATCCATTGTATGATCCTTGATTCTGTGTATTCTCTTGTCAGACTTGTTTATATGATCAAATCAACTAGCTACTCTTTATCATTTTGAGGTTTTGGTTATATGGGCCTGTTGGTGCAGTATAAAAAGGCATGTTAAGCTTGTATATTCAATGCTCAGCTAACATACCTTATGATTCATGTCAGATGTTTTATTCTCCAGTGGTTCATACTTAATAAAACAGCCATCAAATGCAGGATTTGGGCCTTTAGAGAGTATCTTAGTCTTATGCACAATCTATTCGTACTTTAACTAAGATATCTTTAGTTAAGCTAACCATCTCTGGAGAATGGATTGATCATGTTAGTATTCCTTAGCCATAAGCATTCCTTTTCTGGATTCTGCGCTTCATTTACATGGAAGTTTTTTGCTGTATGCAACATATTGATTAGATACGCTTTGCCTCATTACAATATATAGCATTGTTAGCATGATATTCCTGAAGTTTTAGTCTGTTTATGATTGCTCAACTATAATATTATATTGAAAAATGTGCAGAGCATCAAAATGTTGAAGCGGAATTTTTACGAGGTGTACCTAAATTTAGTTGTTTGACATGTCTTACACTTGCAAGCGTGGTGTATACACGTGCTCCCACAATTTTGCATAACAAGAAACTGATTAGGACTGCTTTATTAATTTGTCAATGTTGGGTGGTTTATCCTTTCCCAGCAAATATTTTTGGAAAAACAAATTTCAAATCTGAATGATTTTGTTGAATCTTAAGAATTGTTACAGTGAAGACACCTGTAACATTTTTCTTTTTTTTTTAATAGGGATGGGACTTCAATTGTACTTTCAGATGAAGTTGGGCAGATACATTTGCTGAATACTGGCCAGGGTGAGTCTCAAAAGGATGCCAAGTTTGATCAGGTAGCTGAAATATTACTTTAAGAGTCTAAATCTCCCCCTTTCCCTTTTTTCCACATGATATAAGTTGGTGTCATGCAATCCTATATGACGTTGTCTGTCTTTTCTTTTCTGGCAGTTCTTTCTTGGGGACTATCGCCCCCTCATTTGGGATACTGGTGGAAATGCTCTTGATCAGGTATAGAATTTCTTGTTTGTCGGTCTAGACTACACTGTCGATATGCATTGCACCATTAAATGAAGGGCGAGTTTTGTTGCATTATTCTTGTTCATGTGCAATGCTTCTGCAGTAGTATGCAACTGATGTGCTATTCATATAAATGTTGGTGCAGGAGACACAACTTCCTCCATATCGTAGGAACATGCAAGATCGTATCTGTGATGCCAGTATGACTATAGCTCCTATTATTGTGGATTATTTAGCTTTTCTTTTTTCTGATATTATTAAGCTAATCATTTCATGGGAAATTCCAGGCATGATTCCGTATCCCGAACCTTATCAGAGTATGTTCCAGCACCGCCGACTTGGTGCACTGGGAATTGAGTGGAATCCATCGTCTTCCGCAAGGTATGCTATTGGCCCAGATATCAGTCTAGGCCAGCATTTTGCAATGCCACCCTTGGAAGATTTGGAGAGAATGATGGAACCATTACCTGAGTTCATAGATGCCATGTATTGGGAACCACCTGAAAATGAAGTTATGAGTGATGACAATGATTCAGAGTACAATGTTGCTGAGGAATGTTCTACAGAAGGTGAACAGGGGGCATTGTTTTCCAGTACTTCTAGAGGCACAGATTGCAGTGAAGAAGACAGTGAGGTTGAGCGAAGTCATAAGGATGGCCTTCGCAGATCACGAAGAAGAAAATATAACTCTGAAGTAAGTGTCATTGACCTTCCACCAGTTTCCATAGTTGTTTGGACCATATTCAAATAAACTTTACTGTTTTCAGGTTGAGTTAAAAACTTCATCCGGGAGGCGAGTCAAAAAGAGATACTTGGATGAGCGTGATGGCTCTATATCTGGAACAAATAGGACTAAAAAATCTAAAAGTAGCAGGAAAGCATCAAAGAGAAAGTCTTCGAAAGCAAAGTCATTGAGACCTCAGAGAGTTGCTGCACGGAATGCTCGAAGCATGATGTCTAGAATCACTGGGACATCTACAGATGGTGAGGATGAAGTTGACTTAGTAGGTGATTCATCTGATAGTGAGTCATTGTCCCAAGATTCAAGTAGTGGAAGCAGTGATATTGAGAGAAACTTGGCGAATGTACCGCTGAAGTCCATTAAAAAAGAAGACTCAGAGGATGTAGTGTGGTCTCATGAACTCTCCGAGTCTCAATCAAATCCTGTGAACAGGAAGAGATTGGTCTTAAAGTTCTCGTTACGTGATTCTAAGAAACCAGAGGCAGCCAGATTGAACGGTGACAATCAGATCAATCTACTGGACCATTCCGGACATACAGGAACTTTTGACGAGAATGAAATTGCCACCAAAGAACCCAGCTTATCTTCTGCAGATGTAGAGCTGTCCAACCATAACAGGATTGATGCGGCAGCTACAAGGCAAGCTACTATTACTGAGGATTATTTAGAGGAATTTGTAGGGGCGAAGGAGAACAAAATCAGATGGGGGGAGGTTAAAATTCGGACGTCCAAGCGTTCAAGATCAGGAGATTTGCTGCCAACTGATGTCCACAGTGAAAACAAGATTGCTGCTGTCAAAAAGTATGTTAAATCTGAGAATGAATTGGACTTTTTATTAACAAATACAAGAATCCATATTTATGGATACATTTTTTTTGCAGGGAAGAGGAACAGTTAGGGACTCATACATTGCGAGATCCAGATAGAGTGACAATGGAAGAGTTTACTCCTTCTGATGAGGTTCACAAATGTTCAACATCTGAGTTATTGTCCCTAGGTAACAACCAATTAAAAGGCAGTGCTTCCACATCCTATTGTAACAATGGTCTCAACGTGGGAAATAGAGATTGGTCTAGCTGTGATAAATATGAAAATCATGACTTACCACAAATTGATCAGGTTGGCAGTGGTAATCAAAATCATGAATCAAAGGAGATTGCTCCACACAAATCAATGAGATTAAGAATAAGGACAAATCCTTCTAAACAAAAATCCCTTACTATTGTGCACGATCCAACCTGCAGTGGAGGTGATGTGAGTTCCAGAAACACTTTGTCAATAGACCAAAATATAGGTTACCACATGCATGAAACTGGTGAAGGTTCTGACAGATCAAGTTCTCTACAGTTATTGCACTCAGGTTTGAAGTTAAACATGAATGAAGGGGGAACCCCATATGATGACAGAACTGATGACGTAGGTTTAAATGTCATTAATGATCATGATTCAGAAACTGGGTTCACTGAAGCGGCAGCTGATGCAGTACGCAGAACACGATCCATGAAGATGAAGGCAAGCTCACAGGAGCACAATGCTTGGAACCGCATCTCAAATGGAAGAGTAGAGACATCAGCAAATGAAGAAAACATCTCTGTGAAAGCACACGAAGAATGGAAGTCAAGCTCCAAGGCAAGAGAGAGATCAAGATCCACACGAACCAAGCGGGGTGGAGATCATGACAAAATCTCAAAATATTCAAGTGGAAGGAAGTCAAATTTTTCTGTTAGAAAATTATCATGGTTGATGTTGCCAGAGCAGGAGGAGGGTTATCGTTATATACCTCAGTTGGGTGATGAAGTAGTATATTTCAGACAGGTTTGTTATGCTTGACCTGAGTTACTTGTTTGTTCAATGCACAACCTTGATAATTTAATTACTATTTTTAGAAACTCAGAATATGGTGTTTGATACTTTTCAGGGGCATGAAGAGTGCATAGAATCACTACGGTTAAAGGAGCCTGGTCCGTGGAGCTCAAAGGGATCCCTGAGAGCTGTTGAAATTTGCAGGGTTGTAGGCCTTGTTTATTCCAACTTTCCAGGTTCTGGAGAAAGTTGTTGTAAACTGACACTTAAATTCATAGATGATTCATCATGCGCATGTGGTAATTCATTCTCATTGACGCTGCCTGAGCTGATAAATTTTCCTGATTTTCTTATTGAGAAGACAAGATATGACGCCGCAATGAGTAGAGAATGGACCCGTAGAGATAAATGCCTAGTATGGTGGAAGAACGATAATGAGGAGGGTGGTAGTTGGTGGGAGGGTAGAATCGTGGCTGCAGAGCCCAAATCTATGGATTTTCCTGATAGTCCTTGGGAAAGATATGAAGTTAATTACAAGGATGGTGGCAGGTATCGGCACAGTGCTTGGGAACTGCATGATCCTGACTTGCCATGGGAACACCCTCATATTGATTCTGAAATCAGGGATAGGCTACTGTCTTCCTTTTCCAAATTAGAGCGTTCAGTGAGCGGAAATAAGGTCCATTTTTCAATACTTTTTTTTTTTCCAAAATTTATGTAGGAGTTTGCATGTGATGACTTTGTTTATAGTGTGGAGGAGTTGAATTCCCATAACGTTCTAATGTATTTTTTCTGCATTCCAAATATGGCAGGATTCTTATGGATATCAGAAACTAAATGAAGCTGCTCAGAAATCCGAATTCTTGAACAGGTATATCTCTGATTCCACACCTACTTAACAAATTTGTTACGTTTTTATTTTCTCTATTCCTACCTCTACCAAACACTTGTTTTCAAAATATTGTTGATAGTAGTGCACATATATTAAGCCAATTCATTTATTTTCCTTGCATTATATTTAAATCCTGCTTAGTTAGGAAAATAGGAAAGATCAGTGATTTGAGAAGAGCTAAAACTTCTCTAGACCTAAGTAACTTGTTAATCCTATTTGTTTGCTAATTAATTAAACTTCTGAATTAATTATTGCCCGTAAAGAGAGAAGTGTAGTCATTAGTGTTTATGGGTGAGGAGTGTATCATTCTTTTGATAACTTGTGGTTTCTGCCAGAACATACTGTAAATCTGATCATATCCATTTTATTTTGCTATAAAATCACTCTCACCTGCCTGTAACCGATAGGTTACTGAATCATAAATGAAAATGTGATATTCTCGCAGGTTTCCAGTTCCGTTGTATCCGGAACTGATCCGGCTTAGGTTAGAGAGCAATTATTATCGGACATTGGAAGCAGTGAAGCATGATATAGACGTAATGCGATCAAATGCAGAGACCTATTTCGCTAGAAGTGCTCACCTGTCTTCCAAGATGGACCGCCTATCAGACTGGTTTGAGAAGACATTGTCAAAATTGTAGGAGAAGCTGTATAGAATAGATACTTTTGTTTAATTTTTCAAATTTAATTTACAATCTCTTAGGACTCATGATCCGTCCAATTTTGTAAAACACCACATTTTTAGGAATCATTGAACACACTGATCAAAGGGCTAGGATTCCAACTTCCAGAGGGAAAGGAAAAATTACATTTATTCTGTACTAAATATTTATTCATGTATTTATGCACGTTTTTCGGTTATAAGAAAAATTACACATCAGGTTGGCAAAAGAATAAGGCAATTGCCCCAAATGCTTTTATTTATGTTCTTTGATAATTGCTGTTTTATACTATGAATTCATAATGATATATGGTTATGGTGTAATGAATTTATTGAGAATATTGGATTTTTCTAATGCACTGAAAATAATGTTAAAAAGTACTACAGACATACAAGTTAGTGCCATATTCTACCCAGTTACAACAATAACGCACTGTAAAAAACTAAAAATTAATAAATTCTTCATACTACTATTTTTTTCCTTGTAAGTTATTCTTCACCTGGTTGCCAAAAAAAAGAAGTTATTCTTCACCTCAATGCTCACGTGACAAGCAAGCTTGCTCCGCCCATAGCGATTTAGGCCCAAAACCCTAGTTACTATATATATTTATCATTTTTTTCTTTTTTGAGGTTAAACGCAAAACCCTAGTTCGAGCTTCCACCATTTTTCCACTCCTATCTCTGCGACACCATCGAATCGCAGATTAGTGATGGCGGGAGGGAAGATAAAGAAAGAGAAACAAAAGGGGCAAAGGGCACCCTCCAATCACTACCAAGGAGGTGTAACTTTCCACAAATCCAAAGGCCAACACATCCTCAAAAACCCTCTGTTAGTCGATTCTATTGTCCAAAAAGCCGGTATCAAGAACACAGATGTCATCCTCGAAATTGGTCCCGGTACAGGTAATCTCACCAAGAAGCTTCTCGAAGCCGGAAAAATGGTCATCGCTGTCGAACTCGATTCTCGTATGGTCCTCGAACTTGAGCGCCGTTTTCAAGGCACCCCTTACTCTAGTCGCTTAAGGGTATCCACTCTTTACCCTTCTCTTATTTTTTCAGTTTTTCTAATTTAAATTTGTGACTATATTGGCTGACTAAATTATTGAAAGTTCTGAATTTTAGTTTCAGTTTATTGAATATGCCCTTTTGCCTGTAAAGTTGTGAACTTTAGGAGATTAATTAAATTGTCACTAATTTTGGAAAGTTTGGAGGTTTTGGAATTGGGGATTTGACAATGTTGTCCACAATGCTGGTTTTCTTCAGGTTATTCAAGGAGATGTGCTGAAGACTGATTTGCCCTATTTTGATATTTGTGTGGCAAATATTCCATATCAAATATCATCTCCCCTTACATTCAAGTTACTGTTTCATCAGCCTTCCTTTAGGTGTGCTGTTATAATGTTCCAGAAAGAATTTGCAATGCGTCTGGTTGCTCAGCCAGGTGATAAACTTTACTGTCGACTTTCTGTGAATACCCAATTTTATGCTCGAGTTTCTCATCTTCTCAAAGTTGGGAAAAATAATTTCCGCCCTCCACCTAAGGTTGATTCTTCTGTTGTAAGAATTGAGCCAAGGAAACCGCATCCGGAAGTGAATCCTAAGGAATGGGATGGCTTTTTAAGGATTTGTTTCATCCGGAAGAACAAAACACTTGGTTCTATTTTCAAGCAGAAAAATGTACTTTCTCTTTTGGAGAAGAACTATAAAACTTTGCAGGCACTGAAGGGCGCCCAAAATGTTTCTTTGGGTGGGAATGATTATATGGATATTGCTGGGCCTTGGAATAATGAGATGATGGAATCTGATGATGATGAGATGGATATGGAGTGTGATGAAGCAGCAGAAGGAGAGGGTTCTGAGTTTAAGAACAAGGTTTTAAATGTGTTGAAGGAGGGAAATTTTGAAGAGCAGAGGGCGTCCAAGCTTACACAAGAAGGCTTTTTAACCTTACTATCTATGTTCAACAAGGCTGGCCTACACTTCTCTTGATTTGCAAGTAACAACAGCCACTTGGTTTTATCTTTCTTTTGAGTTTTTCTTGTCATCCTTAGGTTATAGGAGAATGTCCAATTTTGTTTACTGGTTTTCTTACCCTACTAAAGTTAATTATAGTAGATCATTCATTCTAAACTTATTTCTGCCAATGATGTATTTATGTTGATTCTGTTATCTAGCCAAGTAATACAATGCCATTCATGCTATGTATGCAATGTCATTATTTCATCAGTTTTGCACATAATGTTATTAGAAATATTCATTGAAGAATCTTTCTAATTGGATTAACCAAATTGAGAATGGCTAATGTTCAACGGGGCTGACATACATCTGCTGATTCTACTATGGTCCCCTTTTGTAATTTCTGAGGGGGTTTATTTTCTCTCTCAATTCTGTCTTTCTCTAGTGATCCCTCTCTTCTCAACTAAATTGTAACACTGTAATCCTTACAGTGGTACTCTTTTGAGGCATTTTCTGACTTTTTGGTGGAAGACCAAGAGTAGCATCTGCTTATCTAACGAGATTAGAGGTGTTAATTCATTGAATGATGTAAGAATTCATGTCTTCCATTTTCTTTTCATTTTTTCTTCAGGGCCATTCAGTAAAAAGGAAGATCTAAGAAAACAGAATGAGATAGAATAAGACAGATGGGAGAGAATTTTGAACACTATTTCCATCCTTCTGAACAGCTACTGTATATCTTGCCAGAAAAAAAAATTAAAAAAAGGAACTACTGTATATCATAGCCGTTTTTTTTTTTACAAAGAACAAAGGAATCTGTATATCATAGCCGTTATGCGTAAAAAAAGAAAAAGAACATTACTGTATAATGTATATTGTAGCCGTCATGCGTCAAGGCCCAAGCATGGCGGCCCAAGTTTGGCCTCATTCTAACTTCGCTGAAGGACTAAAATGACGTCGTTTAGTGAAGTCAAAACCCTAAAATCTAAAGCCAAAAGCCCAAAGTGCTTACTGTTGAACACAGGCCTCCTAAAACAGCGGAGAGAACCGGAGAAACAGAGAGAGCGAGCTTCAAATTTTGTTTGATTATTATCAGGTAATGTATTCTCGTTCTACTCAAAAGATTTCCTTTTACTTCAATTTCTTATCTGTTTCTCGCTTTCATGGCCGTTCCTTTTAATTAAGTTTCTGTTAAGCATGCCGAAGTTGATATTATGGTGATAGTAGAAGAAAAGTAGCCCTTACCATCACCTTTTTTAGGGAAAATCCATGCCATAGACAGTTTTTTCCTCAGGAGTTAGACAACTTGAAGAGTAATTAGTTATAAACAAGGATAAATTTATACTCTGTTCTAGTTAGAAGGCTTTAACCTTTCAGAGGACCCAAGCTGCCCAGCACTGATTTATGAGTTAAAGATAATTAAATTGAAAATAAAAGTACTAAATTTACTAACTTGTTTGTTTTGGTTGCCTAAACATTGTAGAGATTGTAATAATGGAGGGTCAACCCCGGGTCAAAGCCAGTTTTCGGCTTGGTTCTGAACATTATACGGTGAATGTGAAGAACAGTGGTGCTGTTTCTCAGCAGCTGTCTTCAATGAAAGAAGAAAGTATGAGCATATTGAAGGAATTCATTACCAAACACAATGTTCCAACTGATGTTCCTGATGACTTGGTTGAAGGCTCTTCTGAAGATGAGGAAGAAGAAATACCCAAGAAGTCTGATGCCAAGTCCAAGAAACCAAAGATAAATTAATGCCATCTCCATTTCTGCAGAGCTAATTTCTGGACCTTTTTTTTATTGTGTTCAAACCTTTACTTAGCTTTGAATATATGTGAATCAAACCATTTTGCATTGTTATGAAATATTTTGGAGCATGGTAGCTTTTTCATTTTTATGCATGACCTGATTATCTTTGAAGTTTGGTTTGTGATTATAATATAGTATATATTGTTCAACTCTTTCTTTGAATTCATATTGTATATGCTCCATTTTATAGTTTGATTCCCTGAGATTTTAAGCTAGCCTTTGTTAGTGTTTTCCACAGCAGAGAAATCACAATTTTTGATAGAAAACATAGTTCTATTCTTCATCTTTCTTTTGCAAAGTTTAGGAAAAATCCATAACTTCTATGTTGCTATACTACTCTCTATGTTTTCGCTTGCAAAGCATGAGCAGTTAAGTTTGCAACTATACTATCTATACTAATACTCTCTATGTTGAGTTCACTTTTTGCATGTATATCAATACATGTCATATGCACCTAACAGAGAAAACATAAAATCAACCAAGCATTTTTCCCTTCTTATGGATTTTTTCAATGGTTTCCATCAATGCTTCTGGTTGCAAAGGTTTACCCAAATGAGCATCCATTCCGGCTTCAAGTGTCTTCCTTGCCTCCACACCTGATGTATGAGCAGTTAAGGCAATAATTGGGATGTGAACTCCATAATGCTTCTCCTGCTTTCTGATTTGCCTTGTTGCTTCATACCCATTCATCAATGGCATCTATGGGTTGCCCAACCAAAAAAAAAACCCAAAAAAAAAAAAAATCCTGTTAGAGAACCAAATATTGGTGTCATTATAAAGATATTAAGAAATCATTTACATTACCTCACAATCCATTAAGATATAGTCATAAGGAAGAACAAAGTGACCTCCATCATTCCTTTGATCTTGAAGACCAGTGCAAACTAGTTGTAAAGCTTCCTCTCCATTCTCACAATTTTCAAAACGAGCACCAAGCCTTCCAACAATTACACCAGCAATACGGCGTAACACTGTGTCATCCTCAGCAATCAACACTCTTTTCCCACTCAAGGGCTGCTTGGACGTATTTGGCTCAGCATCATCTTTTTTAATTTCAATCTGTCCAGGTTGATGAATTGAAGGATTCTTCTTTCTATATCGATCATTGCTTGAGCTACCCTCTTCTTGTATCTCACTATTATTATGCAGAAGATTTCTTGACCTTGCCTTGATGGAAGAATTCTTTGCCATTGATGAACTTTCTGGTTTATCTGAAACTCCCTGTGACAAAATACCTCCAAACTCCGGGAGAAGTTTGACGACTCGATACAAACGAGAACCATGAAAAGGCTGCAACAAAATTTCATCACCTGGATCAAGCCTTTCCCTTTCAAGGCTTTTTGGTTTGCCTAACCAAACCACCTTGCAATATATACTCTGAAGGCCTTTTCGAAATTCATCCACAGCCCTCCAAAGCTCTGGAAATGGTTCTGCATTTGGATCAATCACTAGTAGTATGAAGCTTGGTGCGCCTTTCTGTATCTTCAAAGCAAATTTCTGCTCTGTCCCATCCATAGCACTTAGAGGCAAATCTTTAGAACTTGAACTTGAAATGTCACTTTTGGAACTCAACTCTGATCTCCTTGAAGAATGCTGAGATGAAATAAGCTTAGATTTGATCTTCTTGAGTGCAGAATGAAGAGTCTCAGATTCATCATCTACCACTGATACATTAATTCCAAGATTTTCCATAAACTTATGTGAAATTCTTCGTCGCTCATCGTTCTTAATCAGGAGAACAACTTGAGATCCTTCTAATTTGGGACTATGAGTTAAGAAGTTGAGTTTTGGACTCGGTGTTCGGATAGTCAAGCTAGGACTAGGAGTGTGGATGGTCAATCCTAGATGTTGTTGTTGTGTGCCATTTGACAGCAAATCTCCTTGAATCTCCTTTTCCCCCTTAAAGGAAGTCTCAGATGTAGTAAGGAAAACATTGAATCTGAAGCAAGTGCCCTTTTCGCCTATATCTTTATCAATAATTCCTATCTCTCCACCCATTAGACGTACCTAAATAGAAAAACTTTATGCTATAAGAATTTTGCTCAAAATATGAAATGAATTAAGACTTAATACCTTTTTTCCCCCTTGAACTTGTGGCGTGTTTTTCCCCCTAAATTTCAATTTTGGACATTTTGCCCCTGAACTTCAATTTTGAGACGTTTTGCTTGTGCCGCGTGACATTGCCACATCAGACGGTGCCATTAGGCTGAGGGGGCAAAACGTCCCAAAATTGAAGTAAAATGTCCAAAATTGAAATTCAGGGGGCAAAACGTCCAAACGCCACAAGTTCAAGGGGGAAAATGGTACTATTTCCATTGAATTAACAAGAAGCTGGCAAGAACAATAATATTAAGTTGTGTTATAGCTTGTGACTTACCAAAGATTGAACAATGCCAAGGCCTAAGCCAGTTCCTACTTGTCCAGCAGCTGTTTCTTTGACTTGAACAAAGTTCTCAAAAACAGATTTTTGCTTCTCTTTTGGAATCCCTTTACCGGTATCATCCACCTCAAACACAAACTCTATGGAATTAGGATTCTTTGTAACTGCACTTATCACTTCCATGTCATTCTGAGCTTCATTGTTGTTCTGAAAGAAGCAAGATAAATACTTGTGTATACCATTTCGGCTGGAAGCAAGTATTAATGTGCTGTCAAAATTAGGCTTTTGGACCCAAGCCCTCAGAGTTACATGTCCTTCAGAAGTGAATTTAACAGCATTGCTTATCACATTACTTATTACTTGCAGCAGTTTCCCTCTATCGCCTTTCACCTGCGAAAACTTGATCACAGATCCATCACAAGGGTCTAAAACAACATCTACACCCTTTCTCATTCCAACAGGATGGT
The DNA here is from genome assembly GCA_001974825.2 of Corchorus olitorius. Lineage (NCBI taxonomy): Eukaryota > Viridiplantae > Streptophyta > Magnoliopsida > Malvales > Malvaceae > Corchorus > Corchorus olitorius. The sequence goes on from AWUE01018173.1 coordinate 141,760, forward strand.
ATAAATCAACTACATGTTCAAGTAGTTCAGCCAAATTGAACTCTTCCTCTTCCAAATTCATCATCCCAGCTTCAATTTTGCTTGTATCAAGTATTGAATTCAGTAACCCTGAAAAGATTCAGCCTAGTAAGTCAAAAAAAAAAAAAAACAGAAGAAGAAGAAGAAGAAGGTAACTATATAAATGTTTTCCAACAAAAGCCAAGTGAATTACCTAAGAGATCTTGTGCACAGTTCCGCATTTGATTCAGATATGTCTGAATATCAGAACGAGGAGCAACATCTGTCAAGCATACATCAATTAAACCAGTAATACCGGCTAATGATGCCCTAATATCATGGCTTGCACCAGCCAAGGCATTACTCTTGTTCATACTTTTTCTCTCAGCTTGTTGAGTTGCTTCCATTTGTTTTATGAGCTTGGCATACAAGCACATCTCCCTTTCGGCCGTTCTGATCATTAAGAATACAAAACTGAAAATGGAGATCATCAACACCACTATCACCACTACAAGAAGAATGAGAGAATGCTTGCTATTCTTCTCAACAAGGCTTACTGATTCTTTGTCAGGAAAACCTAATGCATATACCTGAAACCAAACTCAAAACTGTTAAAAACATTATAAAAGAGCAAGATAAAGTTTGGACAGCAAGGGAGCAACAAAATTATATAGTTTGAATAGTTGGAACATACCAATTGTACGCCTGAAATTTCAACTGGTGAACATTGAACTTTGTAAGATTTTCCACCAATCTCTGAAGTAAAGGTTTCTGATGTGCCATTGCTAGGCAAGCATGAAAGATTTTGAGCATTTTTAGCCACTTCACCATTTGGTTTGATCAATTTGGCATTTGGGATTCCATCAAACAACAATTTTCCATCCTTAGTAGCCAAGCTTAAGAACCCACCATAAAGATTCAAACCACCCAAGACATGAGTCAATTTTTTCACTGGAAATGCTAAAGAGACAACACCTTTTCCATTTACACTAGCACTGTTAAGAAACCAAGTCTCGGCTGCACCATTCCAACCCTTTTCTACAGAAGAATATCCCTTGAAGCCATTCATTAAAGCTGCTTGAAACCAACTTGTGTTGACAAGATTCAAATAATGAGACTTGACAGCTTCTCCATAGAGCTTCCCTGAGTAATTATCCACCAACTGTTTATAAACATGCTTGTGTCGTTGTTCGAAAGCACTCGAATTGGAGGACAAAGAAGAATTAGAGTACATTGCAAAAGTTTGATTGCCATTGACATAGTAGGAAAAGGAGAGACCTCCTAATCCCACATATGAAATTTGCGATATGAAAGTAATTGTTGAGAATGCTTGAAACAATATAGGAGCCACCTGCAACAATAATTAATCATAGCTAGTTAAATTTTTTTTTCCCTCAGCAAAAACACAGAAAGATGGCAGATATGGGTTCTTAATTATACCTTAGTCTCAATCTCATTGAATGAGATTACTTCACTTTGGTTGATGGACGAACTCAAAAACCTTGCTAAATTTATAGCAGAAGAGTTCAATGGTTGCACCATATTTGCTATGCTCTCAACTTCGGATACCAGTCCAGAATACAAGTTCTCGGTGTTGAATTCCACATTTTCTTTAATTCGTTTAGTTATTCTATACCAGAGTGAGATCACTAGGCTTGGAAGTAACAATATCACCAATGCCTGCATCAAAGACTTCGTTAATTATACTATTCAAAAAAAAAAATTTGTTTCTTTTAACAAAGTTAATTAAGGGCACATATATTTATATCTACTGATGAATAGAATCAAAATCATCAATTACGAACTTATTTGTGATGTAAAAATTCGTCTTGATTGAGATTTCAGAAAGAAATTCGTTCTTAAACTATCTTTTGCGTTCTTGCTAGATAGATAACTTTATCCGTAAAAACCAAACATCTTTTGGTTTCTAGTTTTTACCAGAATAATCAAAACAAGAATCGGTCGCGTCGCTATCAGTGTACTGAGCTTCATTAGTTTCAATTTCGAGTTATGATGGTTTATCACCCTGCATTGTATCGTGAAAACCAATGAAAAAAAGAAGAAGAAGATCAATTAGTGAACGGTAACAAAATTATACGTAAACAAAAGAAAAAAAAAACAAATCATAAAAATTTATAAAAGAAACAGACGAAGTAAATTCACCTCATAGCCCGTAGAGAGGAGCATAAAGAGGGTTTTTCTTTTTTCCCCTTTTTTTCTTGTTCTTTTTTTAAAGAAAAAAGACAACCGATTCTAGTGTTGAATGTGTGTGGCCAATGCATTGAAGTTTATGTAAGAAAGCAAAAAAAAAAAAAGATTTTTTTTTGGGCACCAGAAAGCAAAAACTTTGTTTAGCAACCAAAACAAAACTTCTCCCAAACAGATTTTGCCAAAATAAAACTTCTCCCAAACAGATTTCACTTTTTAAATCATCATGATTTTTTTTTTTTTAGGAAAGCATCATGAAAATTTTACTCTTTGAGAATCTTGAAGAACATCATATCATAAGAGTAGCAAACAAAAGGATGAGAGAAAATTTAGATAAAAAGTAAAAAAGAACCTGAGAGATGATAACACCAAGGGAGATGGTTGAAGGATATATATATATGGATGTTGGTGGCTTCTTTCTTCTATGTGTATCAAGAAAGTATCAAGAAATCTTTTTTGCTTTTGTTGTTCTTAAAGAAAGATTTATGTCTACTATTCACAAAGATTTAAGGTCTTATGTATTTCTCTTAAGGAAAGCTATCAATGAAAGATTTTTGACTTTTTTGGAAGTTTGCATAATTACAATGCTTAAATAAAGGATCCAAAACGAGAATAATGAGTTTAGGTTAGAAAGAATCCAAGAGAAAAAGGAAGCTCAAATTCAATATCTAAGCTTACACACAGTAAGTTTATTAAGAGTTTAGTTTAGTACCTTTTTTTTTTGTTGGGACTAGTTAATATAAATGTTCATTATTTACCAAAAAAAATAAATGTTCATTTTTCTATTATGAATTCTTTGTAAAAAATTTCAAATAATAAAAATAATAATACTATTAAGTGAAACCTTATAACTAGCTAGATTTATATATATATATATATATATATATATATATATATATTTTATGCATGGGCATAATTTAACCTTTATTAAATATTTATGATCTAGGATCATCAACAATGTCATCCAAGAAAACCATTAACAATGAATTTGCACCTAGATTTTTTGTTTTCATATCAAACATAAACTTACACGTAGCGTTCATAAAAGACTTAAGGATATCGTAATAAACACGTGGTTATTATGTATTAAAATAGAAAAAACCATCTTACTTTATTTTAAGCAACTCAATATTGTAATTCTATGAAATATTTCTGTTGTTAGGAATGAGTACCTCTTACACAAACTACTATTATTATTATTATTATTATTATTATTATTATTATTATTATTATTATTATTATTATTATTATTATTATTATTATTATTATTAAAAGTGAAAAAATGAGATTGCATAAAAATAGAGTGAGAAAAAATGAGAAGGATTGGGAGAAAGGGATAGAGGGGAAGGGTATTTTCTTTTTTCTTAGAAAAGTGCAAAATTTTCGAATTTAATGACACATAGGATATGGTAATTACTCCTTTTTATCACCGAGAGATTTTAAACATAAATGATAAGGATTTTTTAAGATGTTTTTACTATATATAAGCTTTTTATGAACTTATTATTATAATAATAATATAATATTATATATTATATATTATTATTAAGTATACATTACAAAACAAAATTACTTTTCCTTAAATTAATCATTCTTTCCAGGTATGAGAAATCTTGCATTTACAAGTGTAATAAATGTTTGAGGGGGAAAAGAGCCTTGAAATTATCGACATGTTAACAAGTGTGACGCTTTGATAAATAATTTGGTTCTTCAATCTTTAAAACCCTAAAAAAATTAATTGAAGGAAAATGACTGTTTTCATTATACTTAGTTGTTTAAATGTTTTTGTTTCTCTATTTCGAATAATTAATATACCTGATTTTTCTCAATTATAATATATTTAATGTGTATTATTCCATTAAAAAAATGTGTGTTTTGTTTGAAAAAAAATGAAAAGGATTATATTGAAAGAAATTAGAAATTGTTGATGCCAGACAAATAAAGAATAAATCATATATATATTAGAACAAAATCGTTCAAGCAAAGTCAATATATGAAAAGAAAAGAAACTTATTTTTGAAAAAAAAAAAAAAAAAAAAGAGAAACTTTGCACTTGTGCTGCTATCGTATTCAATAGAATCATTTCTTTTCAAAAAAAATAAAGAAAAAAGAAAGAAAGAAAAGAAAAGAAACTTAATAACTAGTGTGGGATGGAGCAATGGTTGCATATGGGAATTAGGGATGACAATGGGTTGTCACGAAAATACACTACCTAGCCCGATTAAAATTTATTATATAATACCCGAATTCAACCCAACCTGATAATAAATACATGTTAGAAAACCAAATCCGATCTAAAATTTCATGTTCTTGCATTTTTTTTAATAAAAATCATATTACAATTTAAATTTAAGTCACAAAATATATATTAAAGATAAATAATTATACTTTAAAATAATTTAACAATTTTAATTGCTATTATTTATTATCAAACTCAACTATTAAAAAGAAAACGCATATATAAATTTAACAAAAAATATTAAAATTCATTATTTATTAAGCGGGTTAGGGTAGCGGGTACCCTAAGACTACTACCCATATCCGACCCCATAACGAGTAGCAATAGTGCTACATGAACCCGATTATAGGGTACACATTACCATATGGGTGCAAGGAAAGGTAACATACCATCTAATATGGAATTTCAACCTAATTAAATTATAAAGAATAGTAATTTTAATTATGAGTAATTTATGCCAAAAATTAAGGTAGAGTAACTATTAATTTGAATCAAGATAGTAAAAAATGGCCAAAAAAAATCAAGATAGTAAAACATTAAGGTAAGTAATAAGGACAACAGGAGATTACTCATATTCTGCGTGAGGGTAATCAGTGTGCTGACTTCTTGGTAAATATGGGTCAGAGTTGTGATCATGGCTGTCTTACATTGATGGAACCCCCGTTGGATTTGCTACCGCTCTTAGAGCATGACGTTAATGGTGTTGCGGTACGAAGAACTTAGTTGACTTTGTCGATATCTTATGTATCAAAAAAATAAAAATAAGGACAACAATATATGGCATGACAATCCAACGTTTATTATATTCCCATTGAAAATAGAATTTTCTATACCTAGTTTATTCAATTTTTTACAACTGTACGTAGTAAATGATTTGAAACACTAACATCAAGGGATTAATTGCCAAGAAAACTATTAGATCTCCCAGCTACTTGTGTGTCAAGTAAAAGTATATATAGCACTACTACCAGGAATTATACGCATGATTATATTTTTGGGCTCAAGGCCCACTAATACTGCTTCAGGCCCAATTAGATACTCAGGAGTCCCTGAATTGCTCACTTATTTGGGTTATTCTGGACTCCCAATCAGAGTCCGCAACGCCCAAAGTTAAGATAGTTAGCAATGGTTGTGCATGATTTCATTCTTGGACTTGGGCTATTTTAGGCCCAATTAGACACACATGAGTCTAATTTGGGCCCAAGGCCCATTCTTGGCTGATTAATAGTCCACCCACAGTGACCCACCCTTTAGATTAACGGAAAACGAGCATAACGTAACGTTAGGCCTACTGCCCTACTCTACTCCACTATGAAATGCCCAGCGCATTTTTGTAGAAAAAAAGAAATTTTTGATGCCCAGCGGCCGAATTCCCGCCAAAGAAAACCTTGATCAGACCATTTTCTCGGGAATTCCCGCCATCTTTTACGCCTATATTCTTCTTTGCCTGTGAAGGGGACAGCGAGACTGTTCCACTTTCTATTCTTTCACACTTCCAAGAGAAAGTAATCATACTTTTAAGTTTCACTTCCCTCTCTTCTGTTATTCCTTTTTTTTTCTTATCAATTAATAATCGGAAACAATGGCGTCCCGTCGGCAGAGCAACGGTAGATCGCCGCTCGTTAATCAGCAGCGGCAGATTACTTCATTCTTCTCTAAAACCAACTCTCCTTCCCCTTCCCCTTCTCCTTCTCCCTCTCCTATTATCGCCAAACAGACCTCCAAACTCAACCCTAACCCTAAATCTAACTGGAGCCCTAGTAAAAGCCCGAGTCCAAGCCCGGCCACTCCGTCCCCTCTCCAATCCAGGCTCAAAAAACCCCTCCTAGTTATCGGTCAAACGCCTTCCCCTACTCAGTCGACGCCGGCCGACAAATCGTACGGCAAGGAGGTGATCGAGAAGAGGATTAGAGTTTACTGGCCGTTGGATGAGTCCTGGTACGAAGGTGTGGTTAAGTCTTTTGATAAGGAATCGGGTAAGCACTTGGTTCAGTATGACGATGATGAGGAAGAGGAGTTGGATTTGGGAAAGGAGAAGTTTGAGTGGATTCAAGAAAGCACGGTAAGGCTTAAGCGGCTGCGGCGAGGGGCTGCTTCTTTGGCTTTTAGGAAGGTTGTCATTGATGATGAGGATGAGACAGATAATGAGAAGGAAAATGGTGATGATTCTAGTGACGAAGATTGGGGGAAGAATGTGGAGAAGGAAGTCAGTGAGGAAGGCGAGGAGGAAGATATGGATTTGGAGGATGAGAAAGAGGAGGAAGTAGAAGAAGAAGAACTGGAAGAGGCAGAGGAGGGAAAGAAAATAGCAAATAGAAAAGGCGGCGGAAAGACTGAATCAAGAAAACGTAAGGACAATGGAGATACTGGGAAGTTGGAATCTGGGAAAAAAAGCAAGACCAATGCTAATGTTAGCAAGGAAGATTTTAAGTGGTCTTTGGCGGAAACTGTAAAGAAAATAGAAAGTAAGTGATGGAGTTTCTTCTGTGCCTCTTGTTTGAGTAAATTCTGTTTGAAATAGGGATTAAAACTCCTTCATTTTGGGGGTTTAGTTAGTATGAGAATGCTTCATTGAATACTAGGAACTGGGTTTGTTTGCCAAATTGTTGTCATAGTCAAGACATTGTGCTATTTATTTCCCTAAATTTATCACTTTCCTCTTTTTATCAACCTTTCTAGTATATGATCCAAATCTTATCTTTTTCATTTATCATGGGAGCCATCGACATGGAAATTTATTCAACCATGACGTAAGCTTAGTACAGTATTTTGTCACAGATTATTTCTATGTTTTTGCTGTTCCTACAGAATCCACCTTAATAAATGATTACAAGTCTTTGAGTGCTAAATATGAGCATGTTTTACTGCAGGTGATAAGGCATCTGATGGTATTGATAATGCTTTGGTGGGTGATGCTTCAGAAAGGTTTAGTAAGCGTGAAGCAGAGAAGTTGCACTTCCTCAGACCGTAAGATCTTTTCTTCTTTTATTAATTTTACTTCAGCGACATAGAATCCATAAAATATCACTGCATCTATAGGATTTTAAAACGTATTGCAGGCTTTCCATAACTAATTAGATTTTACCCTTTGGCCATCCAACATTTTTTGTTGGGAAAGGATGATTCCTCCATCTGAACTCTTTGATTGCCAATTATGTAGTAGATGTGTGATTATGGCATTATCATGGAGATAAGCTTGCTAAATGACTAGATTAAATACAGATTCTTGAGTCTGATGTTAATATTCTAATTCATGTATTTTATGCTGAAATATCTTTTGGTCCTGAAGCAAGGAGCGTCGGGATGCAAATAGAAAGCGACCTGGAGATATAAATTACAATCCAAAGACCTTATACTTACCTCCTGATTTCGTGAAGAACCTATCAGGTGGCCAGGTAAGGGCATTAAACTGTCAAACTTCGATACCCTTTTTCCCTTGGTTTCTAAATAATCTGTATTACCTTACAGAGGCAATGGTGGGAGTTTAAGTCAAAGCATATGGACAAAGTTTTGTTTTTCAAGGTATGGAATAACCTACTTTTTTGTGCCATTATCCTGGTGAAGGCATCTAACATTTACTTTTGTTGGAGCAGATGGGTAAATTTTATGAACTTTTTGAAATGGATGCACATGTAGGGGCAAAAGAACTGGATTTGCAATACATGAAGGTATGGCCTTATCTGAGTTCTTTCAACTTAAACTGGAATGCTGTTAATTTTGGCAGTGGACATTATCTTTTTCCTTTTTATATTAAGCCATTTTCCTTGGCTAAGGGAATAATGTTCTTTTTCTCTAATTTCTATTCCTCTTGCCTCTACCTGCATTTTAGGGGGAACAACCTCATTGTGGATTTCCAGAGAGAAACTTCTCTATGAATGTGGAGAAATTAGCTCGAAAGGTTGGTTGTACATTTTTATCACAAGCCAGTAGTTCTCCAGGATGAACTTTTTATGATTACATTTCTGATTGGAACAATTTGTGGCATGGGGAAATTTTACTTTATCTTTGTGATAGAACAGGGTTATCGAGTTCTTGTAATAGAGCAAACTGAAACTCCTGAACAGCTGGAGCTCCGCCGGAAAGAGAAAGGTGCCAAGGATAAGGTCTGATTTCATGTGCCTCATATTACAGAATATCGATCCTTTTTCTATATGGTTTTACCATGTTATACCTTTTTCCGAGGCTGGCCATTAATTAAGTGCAGTTATTTTAGCTAATCTGTTGATTATCTACCATTTGTTTGTAGTTTCAAACATCATCTCATCAAAGATCTTAGTAGTATGCTTAAATTAAAGTATTCTTATATGTGTTGCTTATCACCATTAAATTTCTTATCTGGTTTCTGGCTGTTGGCGTGATGGCTCATTTTATTCATTTGATTCACCATTTATTCATTATTTTTTGGGTAATATTTTTTATAATTGTTTTTCTGTTTAATTTTTGGCCTTGGGATACCTCATTCAAAACTGCTGGGAAAAAGTTGGGGTTGTTCAGAGATTTACAGTCTTTGATTATTTTCAATTTGTTTTAGGTTGTCAAACGTGAAATTTGTGGAGTGGTTACAAAAGGAACACTAACTGAGGGGGAGATGCTGTCGGCAAATCCTGACCCTTCTTACCTCTTGGCAGTGACTGAAAGCTATCAAAGTTCTAACCACAGCGAGGAGCGGACTTTTGGTGTCTGCACTGTTGATGTTGCAACTAGCAGGATTATTCTTGGACAGGTAAGTCTTGTTCCCTGGATGACCATTTATTTAGATCTGACCAGTAATATGACTTACTCCCTCTTAAGTCCAAAAAGAATGTGCCTTAACTAATGAGATTTTAAAATGCCCATCATGTGTCTTATATTTTCAAAATAGCTGAACTACTCTTGCTTCTACTTTCCAGTTTGGGGATGATTCCGAGTGCAGCGCATTCTGTTGTCTATTGGCTGAGTTAAGGCCTGTAGAAATTATAAAACCTATGAAAATGCTCAGTCTTGAAACTGAGAGGGCTATACTGAGACATACAAGAAATCCTTTAATGAATGAATTGGTCCCATCTATAGAATTCTGGGATGCAGAGAAAACTGTTTGTGAAGTCAAAACCATCTACAAGCGTATTAATGATCAATCAGCTGCTAGGTCTGTCAATGATGTTGGACCAAATGCTGCTAATTCTTGTGAAGAATATGGATCAGACTGCCTGCCAGCTCCGCTTTCCAATCTACTGAGTGCTGGGGCAAATGGCAGCCTAGCACTTTCAGCTCTTGGAGGCGCTCTTTACTACCTGAAACAGGCTTTTTTAGATGAGGCATTACTTAGATTTGCGAAGTTTGAGTCCCTTCCATCCTCTTCTTTCAGTGGTATTGCCCAAAGTCCCTACATGCTTCTTGATGCTGCCGCCCTGGAGAACCTTGAAATCTTTGAAAATAGCAGGAATGGAGATTCTTCCGGGTAAAAGTCCTTGCATTTCCAAATATTAAAATTATAGTACTTTCAATCTATACTTGGATAATTTATTTCTTTGTCTGTGAAGGACACTCTATGGACAATTGAATCACTGTGTGACAGCATTTGGGAAAAGGTTGCTAAAAACATGGCTTGCTAGACCATTATATCATATTGATTTGATTAAGGAACGCCAAGATGCTGTGGCAGGCCTAAAGGTGAGTTTCATAAAATCTTAAATTTTTGTATGGTAGACATAATTAGTGTTAGCTCTTTATCTAAGTGTGTAGCTTATTTGGTAATTTTTTTACTGCTCTGTATGTTGTCTTTTCTGCTTTCTAGGGTGAAAATGTATCACATGCAGCTGAATTTCGAAAGGCACTGTCCAGGCTTCCTGACATGGAGAGGTTGCTTGCATGTATCTTTGCAAGCAGGTAAAGCTTAGATAGTAATGCATGCTCTTTAGTATGTACTTTGTGGATATAGGGAATATTCTGAGCATTGCTTAGTTATTGTTGCTATGCTTGAATGCAGCGAAGCTAATGGAAGAAATGCAAATAAAGTTATTTTATATGAAGATGCATCAAAGAAGCAACTACAAGAGTTCATTTCAGCTCTACGTGGTTTTGAATTGATGTTTCAAGCATGTTCCTCCCTTGGTGTCATTTTGGAAAATGTTGAGTCTACACAGCTTCATCATTTGTTAACAACTGGTACCTAAAAATAATGTTCTTTTATTGTTTCTCAAATATCATCTAGGCATCTTATATTTCTAACCTTGCATAGGTAAAGGTTTTCCCAATGTCCATTCAATTCTTAAGCATTTCAAGGATGCTTTTGATTGGGTTGATGCCAACAATTCTGGGCGTATAATACCTCATGAAGGAGTTGATATGGAGTATGACTCAGCTTGTGAAAAGGTTAAGGAGATTGAATCTAGTTTGTCTAAACACCTCAAGGAACAGCGGAAGTTACTTGGAGATTCATCAGTAAGAATTCTGCCAGGAAATGCTTGTTGTTCCAATGATATAAGTTGTATTTTATTTCTTGAAATGTTTTTGCTAAACTTCCCTCATTTGATACTCTACTACAGATCACCTATGTCACAGTTGGAAAAGATGTATATCTATTGGAAGTGCCAGAAAATTTACGTGGAAGTGTCCCTCGGGATTATGAATTACGTTCATCCAAAAAGGTAATTTACTTTCATTGTGTCACTCTTTTCTAGTTGATAATAGATTTCGGTATGCTTTCCAAATTATCAAGCATTGACACTTTATAGAGACAGCGTGAAAACCTTTTGCAAGAACATATATATTATGTTTTACTCATTTGCAATGATTAAGTTTGCAATTTATATTTGGCCAGAGCTGCTCTACTCGTTTACTAGTCTTAAATGTTTCACTTTGTAGCTTTCCAGAGTTGTGCCTAAATTGACCAAAATTTAAAAGAAAGACATTTAAATTTTGATATTTATTTTCCCATTTGTCACCTAAATCTTTTGTCTTACTAGGTTTTATAACTTATGTTTGAAAGGTTTTTTTTGCCATTGTCAATAATTCAAGATTTCTTTGTAATTGATCAAATTAAGATCTCTTCTTTATTCGAGTTTCCTTGACACCTCCTGTCTAACGTGTACAGGGCTTCTTCCGGTACTGGACTCCATATATCAAGAAGTCCCTTGCAGAACTCTCACAAGCTGAATCTGAAAAGGAGACAGCGTTAAAGAACATTCTCCACAGGTTAATTGGACGATTCTGTGAGGATCACAATAAATGGCGGCAGCTAGTTTCAACGACAGCAGGTATGCTTGCTCACTTTAATGCAAAAATGGCTGAAGCTTTCTTTCACATTTTTATGATGTAATCCAAATGGTTTCTTGTTTTGGCACACTAAGCTTCTTCTTTTTCTTTTCTTTTTTTTGTTTGTAATAGACCCTGGTACAGTGCAACTATCTACTTATATTTCTAGTATATAGTTTTTATTTCAGAACCAGGGCTGCATGCAGTTACAGAAACTTTAAAAGCATAACTTTGGCAACATGATAAAGTTGATACGATATAGGTTGTGATTTACTGTGCATATCTTGCAGAATTGGATGTGCTGATCAGTCTAGCAATTGCAAGTGACTTCTATGAAGGGCCAACATGCCGTCCCCTTATTGTGGGCACCTCATGTTCTGATGAAGTGCCTTGTTTTTCTGCAAAAAGCTTAGGACATCCTATTCTTAGAAGCGATTCGTTAGGCAAGGGTGCATTTGTCCCCAATGACATTAGTATTGGGGGTTCTGGTCATGCAAGTTTTATCCTTCTTACCGGCCCTAATATGGGTGGAAAGTCAACCCTTCTTCGGCAAGTTTGCTTGGCTATCATTCTGGCCCAGGTAAAGTTTTGGTTCTTGCTAATTTTATGTTCTTTTGTTATTTTCAATGGCCTTCATGCTTGGTTCTTCCCAGGTAGGAGCCGATGTCCCTGCAGAACATTTCGAGCTATCTCCTGTTGACCGAATCTTTGTCCGGATGGGTGCCAAAGATCATATTATGGCAGGACAGAGTACATTTTTGACAGAGCTTTCAGAAACTGCATTAATGCTGGTAATTTAATTCTTTCCTACTGATTTAAAGTAATCCATAATTTCTGATTGATTTGGGTTGTCACATTTCTGTTAAAGAGACACTTGATAATTCTTCGCAACTGTTCTTGTCAAAAGCCCCAATGTCCTTTTAAGAAAACTACTTATGTGCATGTTTTCATTTATACAAGGCCATTTCCCATTTGTCATCCTTGATATATGTGTGAAGAAATCAGTATTCTACTTATTTATCAGGTTTTCAGTGTATCTTAAAATTGTCAAAATGATTCATTTTGCTTTCTAAATATACAAGATTTTAACTATTAGTCCTTTTGAACTTATTCATGATGCTGTATGTAGTCCTCAGCAACTAAATATTCACTTGTGGCACTGGATGAACTTGGACGAGGAACATCAACTTCTGATGGACAAGCCATTGCGTATGTCACCATCCAATTTACATGCTTATTGAATCTTTATGTACTAGTCTTTACTTAAACTTGGTTCCTCATAAACTTTTTTTGTGTAGAGAATCGGTTCTTGAACATTTTATACACAAGGCGCAGTGTCGAGGAATGTTTTCAACACACTATCACCGTTTGTCTGTGGACTATCAAAAAAATTCTAAGGTTTGCTTCTGCTTCATCTGTTGAATTATATTTACTTGAAACTGAAGATTGATATGTTTAATAATAATAATAAATAAATAAATAAAAAGAGGAAGAAGATCATTGTGTTTATACTTGGGGAATTCTGTTGGTGCTAATAAGAGTGATTAAAAAATAAGGAACGAGTCTGATAAAGTCACTTTGAAGTTATACGTGCTATTTATTTTGAGCGAGAATTTGTCATTGTATAATCAGGGATTCTTGGTTATTGTCATGGCTTTTCAGCTTCCTTCTCCTATTATTTTCTTTAATATTTGCAATGTTTTGTACAGGTCTCTCTCTGTCATATGGCATGCCAAGTGGGAAATGGAGCTGCAGGTGTGGAAGAAGTTACATTTCTTTACAGGTTGACAGCTGGGGCCTGTCCAAAGAGCTATGGTGTGAATGTTGCACGACTAGCTGGTAAGATTCTTTGTAATTGGACCGACATTTGTACTTATAGCGAAAAGGCCTCATTAGCTTCAAATGTTGCTTATAACTTTGATATAACAAAATATAGTAAAAGTTGAATAACTAGAGGTTTGATATTTATAGAAACAAGGACTTGCGTTTACATTCTCCTATAAAAGATTTTGCATCTATTAGAGTACAATGGCATTATAGTCAACAGTTCATGTCCTAGAAAACCATTTCGCTCTTTATTGAATCTTCCATGGAGGTAGTGGATATTCTCAAAAAAATGAAATGTGTGTAACAACTTCGCTTAACAAGAATCTTGTAGGCTCAAGGATATAGAGCAAGCATATAGAAATGTATCTTGTTCAAATAATTGTAGAGCATGTGCTGAAAGAATTTACCATTAACCTATCAATTGCATCTTTTAGCATTTATTATTGATAAATTCCAGTTCTAACTAATTATAAATTTCAGGGCTTCCTGAATCAGTGCTACTGAGAGCTGCTGCTAAGTCTAGAGAATTTGAGGCTGTGTACGGGAATCACAGAAAGAGATCTGAAGACAACTTGCCTATGCTAAGTTCTGCAGATACGACAGTTGCCATTATTCAAGATTTGATCAGCCTTGCATCAAATGCAAATTGCTTAAACACTGCAGAGGGAACTTGTATTAGCTCATTGACTGAACTTCAACAAAAGGCAAGGATACTTCTGAAGCAACAATAATTGAATCTTCTGGTTCCATTTCACCTATTCAGAAGTCATTCAACAGTCATTAACGTGTATAGACTAGAGAATTCTTTTGGGGCTTCTGGAGCTGGACGGTTTCCCCATTTTTGGCATTTGTGATGTGAACTAGCATCTATCCACCTGTTATACCACAGTAATGTGAATTATGATGCGACTATTCTCTAACGATTTGTCGATATGTAAATTTTGGCCAGACAAGTAGAAAAACAAGTTAGTAGTTGGGTTGACCAACCCTTTTTTGTACCTGGATAGGTTATAATGTGTTGACACTTGACAGTTGAGACGGCCTCGATGTATAGCATGCATTTAAATGAGAATTTATTGAGAAGCTCCTCAACTCTCATGAGAGTAAATTTAATTTACTAATATGATGCCTATGGTTGTAATGTCAATGAATCAGTGTGAATCAAGGAAAGTGAAAGGTTGTTGGCCACCCCACACCAGCATTATGTGAAAATTCGGCTGAATCTGATCGATTGACTTGTTCAGAAGGTAAATGGTACATACATTTTTGTTCAGAAAAGTATTAAGTTAGGCCATTCATCATCGTACTAAGTGCTGCTTGGCATTTCTTTAATCCTCTTATAATTAGTATTATTATAACGGCATTTTTGTTTGGTGTGTGGATTGGTAGAAAGCAGAAAGTAATCATATACTATATACTAAGGCAAGTTGCCACATGAATCTGAACTCAAAATTCAAAAACAAATATTTATAATTTTCCTTTTTTTTTCTTTCTCATTCCGGAAAAAAATTGGGGAATTTGGACAAGATGAGCATCAGCATAATGCTCAAGATACAAATGGATGTAATACAGTAAGAGGGTCAGTGGGTATGAAGTTCTTGCTGCTGCTGCTGCTCGATATCGTCTTCATCATCAGAGTTGGAGGTATTTTCATCAGAATCCTGTTAATACAAAAGGAACAGAACATGATTTAGCTGCAGTTAAATTCCGAAAAATCAAGGATGATGATAGAAAATGTCGAAATGGGGATATAGGAAAACTAACGTGATAGTGTCGCCTAATGCTGTTCTGAACTGCAGTAATTAACCTAACCACAATATACATTGGGAGTAAAATCCCAGTAGCTCTAAAGAAGAGTATCTGCAAATTATACCAAAAACAAGAACTACTATATTAGAAAAAGGCCAAAAAGTCAAAAACTATTCCTCTAATGGTGATTCTGATGGTAACTTAAGTCAAAAGAAAAGCATAAACTTGGATACTTACTGTAAGAAGAGCAAATGGGTAATGATCCAATTCACCATTAAGTACAGCAAAGAGATGTTTGACGAGCAAGACTGCAGTAAACTGCAAATTCAAATTAAGAGAAGCAACGTGAGTAATTATACCAATTACCTAAATTGGTAATTAAATCATTGTTTTCTCTTCAAGAAGAAGAGCTAACTATTCCCGGTGGGTATATAGTTTTCATAAGTTTTCACTTTCAAATTCAGTTGTGTAGGACTGGTTTTTGCCCCCCAACTTTATCCCAACCGTCGAAATCGAAATTACTAAATTATGGATGTAGTTTCCACTTTCCATTACACACAAAAAAGCTAAATTCTACTGATTTTAATATTACGAATTTGGAATTCTGGCATACCCTCCTTCAACTACCTGTCGTGGTTGCCACTTATCAAAGAAATATGCTTTTAAATTAACCCCATTTCTTCATATAACGTTCTTTTCCATTTATACTAATGCCTTAGAAAAATAAGGCTACTACTTAAATCAAATCCCAACCAAAAAAGGAAAAGAAAAAGACATTTTGTTTGAAAAAGTTGTAAATGAAAACGTACAGTGAGAGCTAGTGATCGGCAGCAAGAAGCGCCTCTGTCAGCAGCAGAATTACATTGAGAGGAATCATTGTCAACGCTTATTCCTTCAGCTAAAGCAATTAATCTTTGGCGATCTGGATCAACCTCTCTTCTCGGAATTTGCAGGCTATCTCTGTAACATTAACAATTTTTAATACTACTACTAAGTATATTTAATTTGTAAAGAAGAGGCTGCTTTTAAGGAATTGCAGATTATAGTAATGGCAACTAGGCCCTGTTTTGTAAAGACAATAATTAATGAAAAAGAAAGCATGTCTGGCTTTTTAGATTAAATTAGATAAACCCTTTTTAAATAAAGATGAACGCATTTTTGTTAAAGTGAAGTAAGTGTAGTTTTAATTTTTTTTTATGATTTTCAACAGCACCAGCTGGCAAGTCACGCGCCATTAGCAAAATAAATTATGAAGGATTTAGAAATTTACCTGATGGTTACTGCAGCTTCGATCAGTTGAGACTTCTTTGAACTTGCTGTAACTGTTACAGTATATCCCGGTTCGTACTCCTTCAAAGACAAAAAAGATTATTCAGTAAAATTTAATTAATAACTATTAATTGTTCTGGTTTAAAGCTTTAATATTAAAAAATAGATTAAATAAACGTCAGGGAATTAATATTTTTCGTCTTGTTTAGTTGTTTTGTTATCCAAATAATCAATCACAGGGAGTTGTTTAAAAACCAGGAATCTGGGATATTCATATTTAAATGAAGTAATGGAGTCAATATTATTGAAAAAAAAAATTATTTTAGCTTGTTTGATTATGAAGAATCTAATGAATCGTTTTACAATCCGCTGAATCACATGGAAATGGAGGAACTGAAGGAAGAGAGGTAAAGAAGACTTTGCCAAAAAGAAAAGTTGAACAAAAAGGACAAGTTTTGGATTGCCCCCAAACTCAAACAAACAGAACAAAAACCACGATGAAAACAGAGTTTGAGAAATCAAAATTTCCCAGTTCGACATCAAAACAGGAAAACAACTCGAAAATCAGAATCATCAAATTCCCAGAGCTTTGGAATACAAAAAAGAACGTTTTCTTTTAATTTTTGCTATGATCATTAAGAATTCAAACCTGAAGGCAAATTTCACAGGTTGTGTTTCCCTTTTCGTTACACCACCTCTGTATACAATCTCTGTGTGCATACTGAAAACAGAGAAAAACCCGAATATTTGAATTAAAGCATCGAAACAGAGAAATCCCAATAATAATAATATCAAAATATGAACGAAAAGAGGAAAAAGGGAAAAACTTTTTACCTTAACAGTGCCAGAACAAGCGCAGGGAGCTTCCAAGCTCTTAAAGCTTTCAAACTCTTCTTCATGGCAAATTCTACAGTGCGAAATCGAAGAATTCGATGATAAATCATCAACATATAAAATAACATCTCCCATTTTCTTCTGAACTTTTCTTCGTTTCCTCCTCCTTGTTTTTGAAAACTTACTTTTCTAATTGATGTTTTAAAGTTTTGCTCTGCTCTGTTTTCCCTTTTAATGTCTTTCTTTTCCAATTCCATAGAGACTGAACTTTAAATATAAGAAACAGGGCATGAAGTTCCAAAAATGCCCCCGTGTTATCTAAAATGAAAATTATAATACGATAAAATAATATTTTTGCTTGGTTCTTTTATTTCGCGTTATTTTATTTTTGTATTTTTGTTGTTTTATTTAGAAAGACTTTGAGTAAATTTATCAAATATATGACGCGGCTTTTAGTTTTAGCCAGTTAAGATAGACGTAACTATAAGGCTTTGACTTGCTTCATGCAAAGTTGCAATTTGCAAGCAATTTGTTGTCAGACTTCACAATATTCAAAGGTCAAAATGAACCTTAAATGCAGCAAAATACCGAACGTTCTTCTAACTTTCTTTCTTTCTTTCTTTCTTTCTTTCTTTCTTTCATTTTCTTTTTGTGAGAAAGAAAATCATAATTATTATAGTATATATATATTACTATTGCCTACCCAAACATTGAATATTGTTTTTTTGGGACATAGATGTATCTTAATCTTAATAAGAATGAAGATAAAATGGTAAGATGTTTGTGCTGAAATGGTAAGAAAAAATGTAGATTTTATAGAAAAAGATACCAAATGACAACTTAGTTTTGGATTTCCTTGCTAAAATTTAAGATAATTGAACAAAGAATGTATGAATATTCCAATTTTACAACCCTTTTTTTTTACTAGAATTCAAGCCCGTGTATATATATATATATATTATATAGTAATAATAATAATCTAATTAAAGTTCTTTTAATGGTTCTTGGCGTTAGAAAAACACAGTTATTTGCTAATTGCTTGGTTGTATGATCCCTTGCTTGTGGACCGTGAAACAATTCACGAATAAGTTTATGCATTAAAGTTTGTTTGGATATTTGGATTTGGAAATTGGAAATTAAGCATTTAAATTAGGTATATATAAATAAGCTGGCGCTATAAAATTTGTGAGGAATTTGCATTGTGAAGCATCACTGTTATATATATATATATATATGTATTAAATATATGGGTATTAATTTAATTGATACGTTGAAAGGAGTATAAATTATTAATTAATGGTTATTTCAAGAAATTTGTTTTTTGACATATAATCTCTTTTTCTATAAGTCATTTGTTGTTATCAAAGTGGGGGGCATTTTCCATGAGCTTTGCTTTGCCTCATAATTTGGTGCTCTTTCAAAAGGTATGATTAATAAAAGAAAGGAAGTGAATCATTTTCATCAATTCATTAGTATATTAATTTTATTCTAGAAAAAAAAATAAAGAAAATCATTAGCCATTTAAATTTTAAACAAAAATATTAGTAAATTCTATTTGGATTTTCCTCATAGGGGCAAATTAGGAAAATTGATAAATAAAATCCTGTAAGAAAAACAGTGACAGAATTATTGAGTTAATCAATTATTAAATCAACGATATATTTCCATGTCCGATGTCCCCCTCTGTAGCCCAATTCAAAAAATTTCCTTTTTGGTTTGAATTTGAGACGTTTGATCAATCATCAACGACTGCAGACGTTCTGGTCACCAGAAATTTAAAAAAGTGGGTCCCTTCTTTTTAAAAATAAACGACTTTTAAACAATATATTATACAAAAAAAAATATTAAGAAACGCGCTCACCGAAAAACGCATGAACAAAGAATAGCTGTGCTTCCATGGGCCCCTCCTTTTTTGACGCTCGATATTATTCCTTTCTTTTCTTTTATTTTCATCAAAATTCTCGAATCATATTATTTACTCAAAGCCAAACAAAAATACTCATATATATGCAATTATTAATTAATTTTAAAATTGTAAGATGCTGACATTTGTGCTTATCCTTTCTCGATCTTATCGTCTACTATATATTTTTCTTCTTTTAAGTTGGGCAATTTGGAATTTGGATATTTCACTAATTATATGGCGCTGGCGGCTTATCATTTCTAAGCCTCACCTCACAAATGGCAAGCAACTCACGCAATGGAATGGCAACTCCATTTTAACTTTTGGCTCTCGAAGGATCAAACTTATTAGTAATGGTCGGCACTAATATGCGCTTCGTGGGGACATCAATGGCTCAGACTCATCCTGGCCGTCCATTTCTGCTAATTAGCCTAATGGAGTCCACGTTTCTAGATAGCATTTAAACTTGCGTGTATACAAGATCTTGCTCATGTCTAAATTGATTAATTATCAAAAAGCAAGTAAATTATGGTAGTGCCATATATAAAAGAAAAACATTTTTCTTAACTAAATTGTTAATCATTTTGGTCACAGCCGCTATCAGCAGGCCCATTGCCAAATTTGAGTTATATCCAATTATTTTTATTTTTCTGGTGAACCAAACAAAAGATATTTGAAGTCAGCTAATTTTTATGTATTGTATAAATTAATAAAGTGAGTCGCAGAAAAGCTATCTAAAATCAAGTAATTTATTTCAAAAAAAGAAAGTGCATGATTCATTTGATTAGTTTAGGTGTAATTATTATGAAGTGAATTCGAATAAAATCGAGTTACTTAGCTAGAAAAGTGAAGAGGCTATAAGTATAGAGTTATGGTTAGAAAACTTTTTAATGGAATTTGGTTTAGCTAGCGATTAGATTAGCAGTGTGAAAGGAAGGTTGTTGAATTCTTAGCTTCAAAGTGGGGGTAATACTATACTATATACTATACTATATACATACATATATATATATATATCAAAGGTAAATTATACAATACACCGGCGGTAGAGTTTAATAGACTACACAAGCGGGTCCTGAAGGGTGATATGTGTCCTCTAGGGATTAGATTAAAATGTTTAAAACTTAATTAATTCAAAAAATGACATATGTCAACTCCACAACCCGTTTGTGGAGTCCAAAATTTACACCGTCAGTATATCAAATGATTACTCTATATATCAAAATGGGAAAGATGATGGGAATTGGGAAAGATCAAGTCAAAGTTAGCTATTTTAAGATAAAGAGGACAGGGAAGAGGCTTTTTGGGTCTAAAGGCTTTTGCTACTTAGTTTGGTTGAATGACAAAAATCTTAGCCAGTTTTCAACTTTGATTGCAAGTGGGCTGGGCTATGGGGCCACATTTAGTATTTTGGGCCTACTCTCTTTTCCTAATCTTGACAGATTGTTAACGAAACTCTGCAAATTGGAACTATGCACATTTCTTCAATCATTTCATGGTTTCCTAAATTGTATGGATGGAATGGACTTGAATTCAAAATAGTAAACGCACAATTATTTACACAAATTTCAAGTTTTAATTTAATCATACTAATTTGTTTCATTTTTTACTTAGAGACTTTAATTATTATTACCCGTATAATATAAAGTCAAAGACATGGGGGTTCACATGTCATTATAATAAATACTTCGTTTAAGTCTAACTAGAAGGGGGAGGCTCTTGGATTTGGGACTATG
Source organism: Corchorus olitorius (assembly GCA_001974825.2). Taxonomy (NCBI): domain Eukaryota; kingdom Viridiplantae; phylum Streptophyta; class Magnoliopsida; order Malvales; family Malvaceae; genus Corchorus; species Corchorus olitorius. Next base: position 162,755 of record AWUE01018173.1, read on the forward strand.
CCCCAGAAATTTAAGTCTAATCCCTTTTTTCCTTACATTACAAGTCATGAATGCTAAACCAAGTAACCAACCTTTGCTCAGGTGAGTGGATGAGAAAAGGTTGGTGCTTTTCCTAGGCCTTTTTGTAGACAAAGAGGGATGAGAATGAGATTACGTATCCATTTTGCTCAACTTGTTGCAAAATTAATACATTAATAATTATAACAACTGATTTGGACTATAAGATTAAGAGGACTAGTTTTTTTCTTTTTCCTGCCAATCATGGCACTTTCCATATTACAATCTGCGGGACCTTCTTTAGTATATGACTTGGATTCGATTGAATTCGAATCTTAAAAGCTTTTTCGTACAGTTGAGCTTAATTAATTTTATTAATTTAGATGACTAGTAGTTGGCAGTAGCCACTAGATTCCATACTCAAAACTGCATATTTTCACTCCAAAGTCCAAAGTCTAAACTATATACTATATGGAAATGTCAGAAATATTTAAATAATTGATCCTTACTGCATACTATAACTAGCTAGATTTATGCAATATATCTATCAAATTCAGAACAAATCACATCGGTGAATGTTGGATTAGCCATATCATTTTCGGGCCATTGAAAATATCCAACCAATACCCATCTCTTTTCTTGCTATGATCTTTTACCCACACCGTGGCGTCGTGTTGTGAATTATTGTAATACAAATGGCGTATAAGTGAAAGTTCTATTTTCCTGGTCAGATATTTTAATCCTGCCGAGGCTAAACTTCAGCAAGATGTTGACAATCGAGATTCCTTGAGTAGAAAGGCTATACTCTTAAAGTTTTTTTTATTTATTTATAAGTCAATTAATGGGTCCGAGAAGAAGGATTTTTCCATATCCAAATCTCATTCTTAACTCAAAAGTGACTGCTTGTTTACTTTAATCAACAAGTAATATCTATTACCATTGGCCAAGCAGGATAATTTCTTATTGTTTTCTTATGGGATAAACTGAGTTTTCCAGGATGCAGCCGCTTTCACTTCAAAAACCACGATTGGATTATTAAATATAAACCCACGGAACTCAAAACCAGGTTACTGGGTAGAGTTACGAAACCACAGCATAAAGTCCCACTCCTGCCCATAAATATTTGGGCATTTCATTCTCTTTTTCTTATCAACATCTTAGGGCCAATAATTTCTCGGGAGTTCATTATATATATATATACCAAAAGTTTTTTGCAATCCAAAAAGAAACACAATCCAATTTAGAGTCTTTAGCATATAGCAAAAAAATGGAAGCAATAAATCTCAAGAAAAAAGAGTGCAAAATTGTGGTGGCAGTGGATGAGAGTCAGGAAAGTATGTATGCACTTTCATGGTGTGTTGGAAATTTCTTTTCTGAGAAAACAACCAACACCCTTGTGCTTCTTTATGTCAAGCCTCCACCTCCTGTCTACTCTTCCTTCGACGCCGCAGGTTAGCAACCACTGCTTTTGCCGCTGCAAAGCCCTTTTTCTCGGTCGTACTTTATTTGTATACTGACCAGCTTGAGCTTGAAACAGGGTATATGTTTTCCGGCGATGTTATAACGGCCTTGGAGAAATATGGCAGTGATCTGGTCAATTCAGTAATGGCAAGAGCCGAAGCTATCTACGGGAAATTCAGCAGCAATGTATAACGCCTCTTCTTGTCAAGTTTATGTTGCTTCATTTATCTTCAGTTTAGTTTATTATTCCTTTAAAGCTGGTTTTTGTTGAAATTCTGCAGATGAGTGTCGAGAGAATTGTGGGAAGTGGAGATGCAAAGGATGTTATATGTAATACGGTGGAAAAAATCAAGGCAGACACTTTGGTGATGGGATGCCACGGTTATGGTTTCTTCAAAAGGTATCTTTGAATCTAAACTTCTATCAATTATATTTCCACACAAGATTACTAAGTTCCCTATTTCTATTCTGCAGGGCACTTCTCGGAAGCGTGAGTGATCATTGTGCCAAGAATGTTAAGTGTCCAGTGGTGATCGTGAAGCACCCAGAGGAAAAATAAAATGCTTCTTCACTATTTTCTCCCCTTCGAATATCGTCAAGCTTGTATGCGAATTAGCTTGAATAAAATACTACTTAGGCACTATATTGTAATCTTCAATATACTACTTAGGCACTATATCGTAATCTTCAATCCCCACGGTCTAGTTACGAGTGTAATTAACACTAATATGGAATGAAATACTAGATAATGACAAGTGCAATCTCTTATCTAAAGTGTGCGCTCCTCCTTCAAGGGAGGAAGATACGAGTTTATCAATTTCTTTTTAAGACAAAGACGTGCTCTTGACTACTTGCTAAACCCACCAAGCCTCCAAGGTCCAAGGATAGAAATTGGGAGAGCTTGGGTCTTTCTAGAACTAAAATATAACCCGTAACAAGGACCCAGCAATGGGAAGTTTCCGTGAGACAAAGCGTTTGATGGCATTTTGCATTGAATCCAAAACTCCGTTTGGCCCACGGCATATGCTTACATAAGGAATTGCATTAACAAAGTCACTGCTCACTTAAGACTGACATGGGGGTAAATAATTGAGTAGCACTTAAATCAAATACGTAATCAAACTAAACACCCATCCCCTCACCATTCAATGTCACACCACTCGATCCATAACACATCCACAATGCCACAGTGCTTGAGTTACAGCAACGCAGACACATTACTTTGAATGACATTGACTTGCAACTATCCGATATAAGAATATTCAGCACAGCAAGTTGAAAACTTAATTAGAGCTAGAATTATAGATTAAAATGGCACATCCACATCCCATCATGTTGGTTCATCAAAATCTGGTGGGTATCTCATCATGTTTGTTGGCACTCGGCATGAAAAACTGTCTGCTAATTCCCAATCTCTAGATGGAAGAGTAGAGAAAAAACGTGAACATGGCATCAAGTGCTCTCAAATTCACTAGTTCTTAACCAGCTTGTGGGCAGAAAGACTATGCAAGTTGAATCAGGCTAAGGGTGTCCATTGTTTCTCTTCCAACAGGGGAACACACACACACAACAACTAAACAATTCATTAACACCAAATTTCTAATGCTAAAGGATAAGGTTCGGCTCCTGACTAACTATGAACAGAGAGAACTTATTATAAAAGACCAGCCGACCATTTTATATCACCAAAAATCTCTAATTTCATGTCAGCTTTACATGGAACACAGAAAAGCTTTATGCCACACTAAAGCCTATGCTGGCACCTATGCACCAATCTACTATCATAGCATGGCATGCATCAATAATTCACTAACTTAGTAATATAGCAATCCTATAAAACTGGTATCCTTAAACATATTATCAAAACAATGAAGGGGGCAGTACTGCAACGAAGTAACAATCCTACAGCTTATAAGAGTCTTTACTGCTATGAAAACACACTAGAAATCGTATAAGGCAATTTGAGTTTTCTTAAGTAAACTACTAAGAAAGACAGAAAACTAATACAGCAACTTCTCCCTGGGATTTCTAGCAATATCTAAAGTTTGGAGAGTGAACATTGAAAAACACAGCACACCAAGTTGACATTATTAATGACTTCAGATAAAGTTACTGAACTACCAAGGAAACCCCTTGTTTTGATATGAATTCCCACAGGCCACAACCATAACCACAAATTCATCAGAATCCTACAGACTGAACGAGCAGTTAATGAAAATAAAAGGGGCTTCCATCAAGCAGTAGGCAAAAACTATCAAATTTTCAATCAAAACTTCATACAACTAATTCCTTTAATTTGAGCAAAATCAAGACATCAGTTAATTGATATATAAAGTCAGACTAAATCCAAAACTAAAACTGGTAATGTCTTACAACTGGAAGAACAAGCATAGACAATGCTTGAAGACAACCACAGAAAATGTTCCAAATGTCTACTCTTCTTCAGTAGCAGATCCACCGTCCTTCTTGTTATGCTTCCTGGCATACCTCTGGTTCCTCAGGAACTTGGGATCCATCTACATATTTACAACATAAGAAAATGTTAAGAAAATACTGGAAATAGCAACAAGAAAAACAAATTTTAAGTATAATAAAAAGGAGTAGAACAAACGAACCCCTTTGGTGGAAGTATGTCTATGCCTTTTGGGTTTCTTGATCCCGTTCTTGTGAGCCTTGTAAGATTGGTTATGGGCGGTGTGATTCTTCGATTTCGCCATCTCTCAGCTACTCCAAACACTGATAACTTATACCCATCAAGATTAACAGTAATACAAAATTTAAACTAAATTTGCAAATCATCTAAGCAAATAGTAGCAAAATAAAATAATGAAATGGAAGGTAGCAAGTAAACAAGGTGGGCAAAGAGGAGCGGTACCTTAAAGCGAGGGAGATTTCTCGGCCGGCGCTGTTTTGGAGTTAGGGTTTTTGAATCGGAGAAAACCATGGATTATATGACTATAGAAAACTTTATAGATATTTACGAAGAGGTGCCTTCTTTTTCTTTTAATTGCGTTGGGAACCCTCCATTTATTTATTTTTCTAAAAATCCCACTCTTTAATATACTATATGATTTTTTCTTTTCTCGGTACAACATTAGAATTCTTAACTCTTTTATATGAGATCATCATTGAATTGAATATTAAATTGAAAATTAGCAATTATTAATGGAATTGACACATATATTGACTTATAAGAATGTCATATGTTACATGCAAGGTGATTAATTTTCATTTTAATGACAAACCAACTACAATACAAAGGTTAAAATTTCAGATATACATTTTTTTATTCAATCATACCAAACTCCAAGTTTAATAGTACATGGATATTTCATATTTCAGCTTGTTTTGGAAGCATATCGATTATTATTGTGTCTATTCTACTAGTTGAGCACTAACATCATGCATAATATTCTAAAAGACTACAGATACAACAAAAGCTAGTACTAACTATATATGAATGCAAGTATGCAACTATACAATAGAATATGTTTTGAGTGTATTTTGAGCAAGAATTATACATAAGTGAGACCATGATTTTATACATTATTATATATTTATCTCACCCATTATCCTTACCATGAATATATCCTAAGACATAAATTGTGTACATAAAAAAAACGTTGCACAGGTTAATTTCATTTTGGCATGAATGTACAATTCGTAGTAGTTTCATGGAGAAAAGAAAAATCCCAAAAAGAACAATATTGGGACCAAGCAGGAAAAAGCTGTAAATACGAATTTGTCGTTGGCATTAGAGTCCACAAAAAATATTTCACGGAACCAAAAGAAACGACGTCACCTCATACAAGAGCAAGGGAGCCCACAGAGAAACCGAGATCTACCTTACGAAATTTCTATTTTGCCCCATATTTGTAAAATCTATTGAGCTCTATTATTCTATTTTCCCAAAATTACCCCCCGCCATTGCAATCCCATCCCTCTCTCGCTTTCTTGAATTTGGGGTCAAAATTGATCCTTTCTGTTTGTTTGTATGGTATGATTTGAAGCGGAGGCCCTTGATTACGACGATCTTACTTACCCTCCTCCACTCTTTCAGATCGTCCTAATTTCGAGTTCGATCCGCTTATATCTTCGTAATACCCGAAACCCGAACCGAAAGGCTGATACGATGTTCCTTATCGATTGGTTCTACGGCGTTCTTGCCTCCCTCGGTCTCTGGCAGAAAGAGGCTAAGATCTTGTTTCTCGGCCTCGATAATGCCGGTAAAACTACCTTGCTTCACATGTTGAAGGACGAGGTTCGTTTTTCCTTACCTTTTTTATCTGTTCATTCAAATTAGAAAATTTCAGTTCGTTTTCCAATACTTAAGTTTGTTTTTGTTTTCGTTCTGTGAAATCGACTGTAAATTGAAAGTATAAATTTGGATCTTTGAATTAGCATCGATCGTTTCAGTGTCTAATCTCTTAGCTTTTATATTATTGTTTAATTTCTTAAGAATTTTATTTTTAAATTATGGGAAGCGTGTGCTGTAACTTCTTAATTTTTCTTTAATTGTTATTTGAAAATGAGGAACTTTTGGAATAGAATGTTGATTATTGAATTTTCTCCAGAGATTGGTTCAACATCAGCCAACTCAGTATCCCACATCCGAAGAGCTTAGTATTGGGAAAATTAAGTTCAAAGCTTTTGATTTGGGAGGTCATCAGATTGCCCGCAGAGTCTGGAAGGATTACTATGCTAAGGTAACTAAAACCTTAAAGTAAATAAGTATGTCCTTTTTTGCACCAGCTTTCCCTTGGTTCTAGGCTCCTATACTTTTTTACAGTGCAGTTGATCAGCTCGCTTATAATGTACTTTGTCATTCTCAGCATGCATGTTTATCGGATTTTGTGATTCAGAATCCCATTAAATATGTTTTCTTGTGGTTTAATTTTGCGTGATCTTACATTCTCAATGAGCAGGAGTTTTGCATGATGTTATTTTTCAAGTTTATTGGCTTGACTATGGATATGTGGCCTACTAGTTTGTGAGCCGTGACAATGCAGCAATAGAATTATATATGATTGGGATTGTATTTTGGCAACCCGTCTTTGCTAATAAGTGATTTTCCTGTTGGTTTTATCATTTCATTATGTTTTAATGCCACCTAAACTCTTTCTGGCATTCTGTTGAGTGATTATATGTCTCAGTGATATATTTGTCTCTGAGCCATCTTCATGTATAGATTCAATTGAATTTTTACTGCTCCCTGATGTGTAAGACACCAAAGAAGAATATCTTTGACTGTGTTTATGCACTGATTTTCAAATTATTCCATTTTCATGAACTTTGTTGGCATGTTGGTCCGTATGATTGATCATTTATCTTATGAAATGCTTAAATGAAGTGTTTGACAGATTGTTATATTTCTTTATGGCCTTCGTTGAAACACAGGTCTTATATTGTTATCTAGTTATGTAAATATTTGCTTTTTGACTTTTGTCAAAGAGTATATCTTCATAATGTTTCATTTTGGAAAGATTTTATCTTCAAAACAAAACAAGCCTCACCCTGGGAAAGATCTGCATTGGTGCTTAAAGAAGGTGACCTAGAATTATTCGGTAAATTCTATCAGCTTGTGAGGCTGAGATCGATGAATCTAACATCATGTCATCGGCACGGTTGAACAAATTGTTGGTGCTAGGGAGGCTGAGATTGTAACCCATTAAAAAAATGTTGACAAGCGAATGCTCTTGTTCTCATGTGGATTTACTATAGTCCGTTGTGTTGTTCTTGTTGCTTGTTAAGTTTCTCCTGCCTGGTCTTGAGCAAGTACTCTGAACATGTATTTTCTTGGTTCCAGGTGGACGCTGTGGTGTACCTGGTGGATGCCTTTGATAAAGAGAGGTTTGCAGAATCAAAGAAGGAACTGGATGCACTCCTTTCTGATGAGTCCCTCTCCAATGTTCCGTTTCTTATTCTAGGAAACAAGATAGATATACCATATGCTGCCTCAGAGGACGAGTTACGCTACCACCTTGGACTCTCAAACTTTACCACTGGCAAGGGGAAGGTAAATCTAGCAGACTCAAATGTCCGTCCACTAGAGGTGTTTATGTGCAGCATTGTTCGCAAAATGGGATATGGCGATGGCTTCAAGTGGATGTCTCAGTACATCAAGTAGGGCAATGCTCAGAAAGATTTCGTTAGGAAGATGTTACTGGTTACAGACTCCCTGCCATGTCCTCACGCCCCAACTTCAGGCAAAAAAAATGTATTCAACCAAACTGTTTGAACTAGCCCCTAAGTGGGTTTTAAATTGGATGTATTTGGTTTTGGATCTGTGTGGAAGGAGGTATTAGTGTCACTACCCTGTAAAATCTACTTGTGGCAGCAAGTCTCTGGTATTGTAGTTTGTCAATTGACTAAAATAATTGTGATTTGGTTTTCACTAAGAAAGTAGAAACTTCTGCATATCTCTCTCCCTCTCTGCCCATGTCTGTGTATAATCCATACAAAATATTACTCCCGGGTTGTTGAGTTTTGAATTTGTAAAAATCACCCCGAATTGAGTATCAAAATATTTTAAATCAACTGAAAACGGATTTGAGTGAGTTGGTGTTTATTATGTTTCAAGTTACCCTGTCTCTTTGTTAATTCCTTTTTTCTCTATCAAAGAGAAGATTGTTCTTCATGTCTGACATCGATTCATGGTACAGGGGTGTGACTCCTTAAAATAATCTTTGACCTCGATCGTTTTCTATCTAGTAAATAAAATAGTATTTTCTCCTAGTTCAACGTTGATCGTGTTCAAGGCCAGAACCACATGCTTAAAATATTATTCAATCAAAATGCATTATGCAATATTTACCATGTGTCATGCACTATTTTGCTGTAAAGCTTTCTGACTTTTTCTCATCAGATGTTTTTCTTAAGGAGATAGTTAGATTAGGGGCGGCCAAAAAATGTTAAATTTTTGCTGTAAAGTTAGGTTTTTATTCAAAACATTATTACGAGATACCAAGTCATACTCCAATTCCTCAAAAAAACAAGTTGCCCCTACTAGGCTGGACCACTTGAGAAAAAGAATAAAACCCAATTTTCAAAGCCGGAAAAAAGACCCCACGAACAGACACAACAATGAAAATATCATCACTTGCGCCCATGCCCCATGGCCAATGATAAGTAAGCCCAGCGTCTAAACCACGCTCCAAGCCAAGCTGGCTTCTCACTCAGCAACTATAACTAGAATTCCTCCGCGTTTTCCCCACTAAACACCCAACTTCAAGCACACGTCCACCACCACTCCCTTATTTTCGTCAACTCTTTGTCTGTCTTTGGTCTCCCATTTTTACGTGTCTTTTTTCCAATCTTTTACCCTTGAATATTCCTCATTCCCCCCACTATATATACCCCCAAATCACCCACTTCCCTCTTTCAAGTCTCAACATTCCATTAGCAGCAAATCAGCAAACAAGCTTCTTTCTTTCGACTTGCTAGTACTTCATTTCTGAACTCGAGTTTAAACCCAAACTAAGAACTTGTTCGACTTCAACATGGGGAACTGCACATCTAGCTGCTTTGTTCCAGATTCAAGCCGTAAAAGAATTGCAAAAGTAATTGATGCACAAGGGAACTTGAAGAAAGTCAACGTCCCTGCTAAGGCAGCAGAGATTATGCTAGAGGAGCCTGGTCACGTCATCGCTGCCGTGGAAGAGCTCAAACGAACTCGCCGCGTGGTTGCTATGCGGGCGGACGATGATCTAATGGCGGGTAAAGTTTATGTGTTGGTTCCTATAGCTAGGGTTCATTGCAAAGTTTTGGATGCGGATTTGGCTATCATAGAAGCAGCTTCTAGTGGAAAGAAAAGGAGAAAAAGTGGTTCTAAGGTTTCGCCGGCAGTAGCAGAGGAGTTGACAAAGGAGGAAGATAGTGATAAATTGAAGGTTTTGGGAGAGAGATGTAGTAAGGGATTTCATGGCTACCGATTGGGGAATTACAGGCCTTGGACTCCCGTTTTGGAACCAATTTCTGAGGTGGTCTGAGTCTATGAGAAGCCTTTCTCTTGCCTTTTTGTTGGGTTTGGCTTCATCAATCATTAAGTTGTAGATTTCCCAAGTTATTAATTGTTGATAATGGGAGATGGTATTATATTACTATAAGTAGGAAGGCTCTTCTAAGTTGTAGTGTACTTGAACATATAATTTGTCATTTGTGGAAGAAATTTAACATCAATTCTTTCATTCTTTTATGTAATTAGAGATTAGAGAATATTAGAGCACTCGTTATATGTTAAATCAACAAAAGTTTCAGAAACAATTAAACAGAGCAAGTAGTACCTTTTTAGTAGATTATCATTTTTAAACTTGTAATTTTAAACGTACAATTTCGAGAAATTGGTTCAGCCGAAATCGTGTACTAACCATCACAAGGTATTAGCTAAGTTTTGCATGATTTTTGGCGTCAAAGAAGTTGAAATATCTATATTCATCTAACTAAATCTCAGTCATATTGGATTTAAGGATTTGCTTTTACGAGCATTTGAATCATGTTTCCATTTAATCAGAAATTATTTCAGATAAAACTGGAAAAATGATATTAGAAGTGTGAAAAACTCATTCTTTTTGTCGTTGAAATATATATATTTTTTATGAGTGTCGTGGCTAAAAATTTAGGAAAAATCTTTTGTGTCAATTTTTTGAAAAATTTTAGCCGAATCATGTACTAACCATCACAGTTTTTTTTGGGCTAAAAACGCGTTCCGGGTTCCAGCTCAGTTTTGCATAATTTTTGATGTCAAGACTCCTTGAAATATCTATACTCAACTAACCAAATCTCAGCCACATTGGACTTGGTGATTTGTTTTTATGAGCATCTGAATCATTTTTCGATTTAATCATGAATAAATGCAGATAAAACTCGAAAATCGATATTACAAGTGTGAAAAAGTCTTCATTCTTTTTAGCGATGAATTATATATTTTTATTAGTATTGTGGCAAAAAATTTAGGAAAAATATTACGGGTCAACTTTTCGAAAAATTTTAGCCGAAATATGTATATTATCATAGTTTTTGGTTAAAAAACGCGTTCTGAGATCCCGGCCCAATTTTATATGATTTTTTTTGACAAGACTCCTTGAAATATCTATACTTAGCTACATTGGATTTAATGTTTTGTTTTCACGAGCATCTGAATCATGTTTCAATTTAGTCATAAATTAATTTTGATAAAATTGGAAAAACGATATTAGAGGCGTGAAAAGCTTTTCATTCTTTTTGGCGTTGAATTATACATTTTTAAGAGTATTATGGCTAAAAATTTAAGAAAAATCTTTCGGGTCAAATTTTTGCAAAATTTTAACCGAAATCCTGTACTACATCACACTTTTTGGCTAAAAAACGCGTTCCGGGACCCCGACACAGTTTTGCATGATTTTTGGCGCCAAGACTCCTGAAATATCTATATTCATCTAACCAAATCTCAGTCACATTGGATTTAAGGATTGGTTTTTACGAGCATCTGAATCATGTTTCGATTTAATCAGAAAATAATTCAGATAAAATTGGAAAAACGATATTAGAAGCATGAAAAGCTCTTAATTCTTTTTTTGTTGAATTATATAATTTTTATGAGTATTGTGGCTAAAAATTTAGGAAAAATCTTTCGGGTCAATTTTTTTGCAAAATTATAGCCAAAATCGTGTACTAACCATCATAGTTTTTGGCTAAAAAACGCGTTCTAGACCCCAGCTCAGTTTTGCATGATTTTTATCGCCAAGACTCCTTCAAATATCTACATTCATCTAACCAAATCTCAGCCACATTGGATTTAAGGATTCGTTTTTACAAGCATGTGAATCATGTTTCGATTTAATCAGACATTAATTCAGATTAAATTAGAAAAACGATATTAAAAGCGTGAAAAGCTCTTCATTATTTCTGGCGTTGAATTATATATTTTTATGAGTATTGTTGCTAAAAGTTTAGGAGAAATCTTCCGGGTCAATTTTTTGCAAAATTTTAGCCGAAATCGTATACTAACCATCACAGTTTTTGGCTAAAAAACGCGTTTCGGGACCACGGCGACTTAGTTTTGCATGATTTTTGGCGTGAAGACTCCTTAAAATATATATATTCATCTAACCAAATCTCAGCCACATTGGATTTAAGGATTTGTTTTTACGAGCATCTGAATCATGTTTCGATTGAACATGAAATTAATTCAGATAAAATTGGAAAAACGATAATAGAAGCGTGAAAAGCTCTTCATTCTATATGTCATTTAATTATATATGTTTTATAAGTTTTATGGCTAAGAATTTAGGAAAAATCTTTCGGGTCAATTTTTTTGCAAAATTTGAGCCGAAATCGTGTACTAACCATCATAGTTTTTGGCTAAAAAACGCGTTCCGGGGCCCCAGCTTAGTTTTGCATGATTTTTGGCGTCAAGACTTCTTGAAATATATTTATTCTTCTAACCAAATCTCAGCCACATTAGATTTAAGGATTTGTTTTTACAAGCATTTGAATCATGTTTCGATTTAATCATAAATTACTTCAGAGATAATTGGAAAATCAATATTAGAAGCGTGAAAAACTCTTCATTCTTTTTGCCGTTGAATTATATATTTTTTATCATTATTTTTTTCTAAAAATTTAGGAAAAATCTTTCGGATCAATTTTTTTGCAAAATTTTAGCCGAAATCGTGTACTAACCATCACAGTTTTTGGCTAAAAAACGCGTTCCCGGGCCCCAGCTCAGCTTTGCATGATTTTTGGTGCCAAGACTTCTTGAAATATATTTATTCTTCTAACCAAATCTCAGCCACATTAGATTTAAGGATTTGTTTTCACGAGCTTCTGAATCATGTTTGGATTTAATCAGAAATTAGCTCAGATAAAATTGGAAAAACAGTATTAGAAGCGTGAAAATCTCTTCAATCTTTTTGGAGTTTAATTATATATTTTTATGAGTATATTGGCTAAAAATTTAGGAAAAATCTTTCGGGTCAATTTTTTTTGCAAAATTTTAGCCGAAATCAAGTATTAACCATCATAGTTTTTGGCTAAAAAACGCGTTCCGGAGCCCCAGCTCAGTTTTGCATGATTTTTGGCGCCAAGACTTCTTGAAATATCTTTATTCTTCTAACCAAAATCTCAGCCACATTAGATTTAAGGATTTGTTTTTACGGGCATCTGAATCATGTTTCGATTTAATCAGAAATTAAATCAGATAAAATTGGAAAAACAGTATTAGAAGCATGAAAATCTCTTCAATTTTTTTGGCGTTGAATTATATATTTTTTATGAGTATATTGGCTAAAAATTTAGGAAAAAATTTTCGGGTCAATTTTTTGCAAATTTTAGCCGAAATCGTGTACTAACCATAATAGTTTTTTGCTAAAAATCGCGCTCCGGGGCTCCAGCTCAATTTTGCATGATTTTTGGCGCCAAAACTTCTTGAAATATCTTTATTCTTCTAACAAAATCTCAGTCACATTAGATTTAAGGATTTGTTTTTATGAGCATCTGAATCATGTATAGATTTAATCAGAAATTAAATCAGATAAAATTGGAAAAAAAGTATTAGAAGCGTGAAAATCTCTTCAATCTTCTTGGCGTTGAATTATATATTTTTATAAGTATATT